>JABSTT010000043.1:0-40001 GCA_013339685.2 Hyalomma asiaticum
TTTATGTATCGACGTCATTGAGGCCTCAGTTTTGTTGTAAAGCCGGCACAGTAAAAGCCTGCGCTTTATCTCGATCCGCTTATCTCCATAAGCACAACGGAAGCTGCGAATATGACGCACGCTGAAGTCACGTATATAGTGCCTATACGCTGTCTTCACATGGACACTACGAACTCACGCTGAGCTAACACATTTTAAAGATAAGAAAACCGGCCTCGGCGTGTGATTGTACCTTTGACAGGTGTAAAGGCCATGATTTAGGGCGACGGCATAGAGCGTCCGTTTTGCGATTTGATTGATTGATTTGTGGGGTTTAATATCCCAAAACCAGTTATGATTATGAGAGACGCCGTAGTGGAGGTCTCCGGAAATTTTGACCACCTGGGGTTCTTTAACGTGCGCTGACATCGCACAGCACACGGGCCTCAACATTTCGCCTCCATCGAAATGCAGCCGCCGCGGCCGGGATTCGATCCCGCGACCCTCGGATCAGCAGCCGAGTACCATAGCCACTAGACCACCGTGGCGGGGCCCTTTTTGTGATTTGAAAAATATTTTTTTCTCCTGGCGCGGTGAAGCCTTCGTTCGAGCGGCATCACGGTTGTTCGGAATTCGGTACGTATAGCCCGGTCTTGTTCAGACGCACCATGACTTGGGCTTACAATTACAGCCTTTACATAATTATGCACCCGGCCTCATTTCCTTGCGTATAGCTTAGCAATGTAGTGTGAGTCAAAACAGAGAAGAGGCGTTGCCTTCGAACGCAGCAATAAGGCGGATCCAATTCTCTATCGACTTCGCTGTGTAAAAATGCTGATGTGCAATACCAAAATGACTGATTCAGTATAACTGATTAGACTGTATATAACGAAGAGAACTAGGCAACTTTTTCAACGAAAATTGTGGTTTCCTGAGGAGTTGTGTCATCGAATTTGCCCGATTCCTCGACATGTTGCCAGATCACTCTGAATCAGAGTTGCTTCGACGAAACTGTTGCAAAACCTGCCGAACTGCCGAAGACAGAAACGCTGGCTCTAGTCTCACATCTTGTACGTACGACTTCTCAATCGCTTCAGGCCTCCACTCCCCTCGCATTTGTGTTGGACGGCGGACAAAACTGCATACGCGTACGCTTCCTTAATGACACAGCTAAGTTCGCGCCATAGCGACAGCTTCAGCACTTGTGGTATTCTGGCGCTAAGCACAAAGCAGCAAAATAAAGGGCAATCCAGTTGTTCAGCAACCATGCGCTGGCCAGCACACTGCCTTCAACCTCACTTGCACGATCTAAAAGATAACAATAATGGAGCAGTCACTCAAATAACGCAGATAGCGTAATTTTCTTTCTCATACTCGTTCTCAGCGCGATGAGGTACAACGTGTTGGGCAATATATCAAGTCATTCGACACCCGGATCACGTGCCCATATCGAACTATCTAGCCGTGCTTGGCAGAGGCAGAAGCAGCTTCGAGTTGGAAGACTTCCTGGATCAATTCACTTGAGCAGTCCGTGGGACTTGAGCAGCGGCTGGAGCTTGTTGTTGCGCTGCATGTCCTCGACGTCGGAAGCCCCACCGAGGCACTGCTTCTTGACGAACACCCTGGGCACCGTGCTGGCGCCGGTCATGTCGGTGAGCACCTTCTGGATGTCGCTGCCGTCCGACCGGTTGTCCAGCTCCACGGACAGGTAGGAGACGCCCAGCCCGTCGAAGATCTGCTTGGCCTTCTTGCAGAAGGGACAGTAGGTCTTGGAGAATATCACCACCGGATTATGGTCGAGGGTCTCCGTCACGAAGGTGGACGCGGCTTTAGCCATGGTGGCAGCGACGAAGACCTCCTTCGAGCCCCGTGAAAGGGTCAAGGACTCTGCCGCTTACACACGAATTCCGAGAGAAAGGTGGTGCTGATGATGATGATCCTTCACATCTGACATATACCCACTTGGGGGGATTAGCCAAGACTCAGGCGGATTCAGGAGAAAGGTTTTCGCGCCGCGTGGTGCTGGAGTGCGGCGTCCTCTTTGGCGTTGCCTCGAAAAACGTGGCTCATACTCACGAGGGGGGTCGGCCACACCGTATAGGTGGTAAGCATGCAGTGACCACGAGTAAAGGGAAGGAAAGCTAACCGGCAACTGTCCAGTACATGCTCGGCTCAATTTATCTCCTTGTAGTGGGCGTGGCGATGGTGAAGGTGAGGCTTCTACCTAGGATTTAAATTTGTACGATGCAACTCGTACTCTACGTTCAGAGTCTTAATTTCATTGTCGCTCAATGCCTCTTTCACACATACTGTCTCGTTTTTGATTCCTTTCTATGTTTTCATCGGAAGACCTTTCTCTTCGAACTAGTCTTTTTTTATTTTTGAGATATCTTCGTAAGCTAATTTTTCTCTTCACTAAAATGTTGTTTATATATATTTTATTGCCTTGAATGCACTGTGACATTCATTCGGTCACTGGGGTTGTTGACTCTCTAATAACAGCTACATAGCTAATGCTAGTGCTCTTCAGACTAGACGTAGTCACATCCTTAACCTAAAGACTCCCCCTCCCCCCACCCCCTATTTCTTTTTGTGCGCACTAACATACTGAAACACAGCGTTTCCCCTCAGAGTTATTGAATGTTGGAACGATTGCCCCGGTTATGTTCGTGAAATGACGCTGCGTGATCTTGCAGAAGCGCTTGTTTGACATGTTTACTGTTCTACGTCTTTCATTTTACGGTGTATTCCACTCCTGCAATAGCACTGCAAAGGCTGCAGTATCTCGAAATAAAGAAATAAGTAAACAAACAAACAAACAAACAAACAAACAAACAAACAAACAAACAAACAAACAAATAAATAAATAAATAAATAAATAAATAAATAAATAAATAAATAAATAAATAAATAATGTTTACTCATATTTCATACGCGTGGAAACGACTTTAAAATTTTAGAAGGCGTTCAGCTGGACCCTCCTGGCAATTTTAGCATGTGTCGTCACGGAGAGCAAACGCGTTTTTCTTTCTTTTTTTTAGCTAGCGCTTCCGTGTATACACAGATTTAGTTCGCGAAAAACTTCACAATGAAAGCGAAAGCGAAACAGTCATGCATCAAACATTTTATTTGCTACGAAAATATCTTCGACATCGTCCAAAGATAGTACAAGGTTTCCGGAGCACTATCCCATCGCTTGCGAGATGCATTGCTGAAATGTGAAAGAAATGGTACGAGAAAAATAGCTTAGTGTGAGCACACACAGGGATAAGATTCACATAGGTGCAACCAACAGTTTCATAGATGTGGACAGTGGTGACACTGTGCCTCGTTTATGTAAGTAAAAAAAATGGGCAGGAATACGGCCTCTCTAATTTTTAAAGGACGTAATTAAAGCAGCAAATGCACAAACTTTACAGTCCCTGAACATGTCACCTGAAGATCGGCTTTTATTTTCTTTAAATGTAATCCAGCTGCTAGCTTTGCTTTTTCTAGAGAAGTGGGAAGACCCCTCCGGAGTTTCACAGAGGGCTTCTGAACAGGTAAAAAACGTATTTGAACCCCGAAACACTCGCCTCAATGCCTGCACATAATCCCTCCTCAACATTTCCGTCATATTCCTAATGGGCTCATTGGTGGACTTGTTTGTTGAGATGACACTGACGTGTGCTTGTAGTCGAATTAACAGCTACGCTAAAGAAATGAAGAAAAAAAAGTGTTGGGAATCAAAGAAAAGTTCTGGCAACCGCACAAAATTGCGTCGCCTATAAGTACACAACATGAAATTTAATAGAAGCCAAGTGAACTTTTCGAGGCGACTAACTAGGACGCGTGCTTACTCCTACGAATATTTTGCGTCCGTTAGCTACAGCACTGAACTATTGCTTCGTGGCAGCGGTGTTAATTCTTACCTGACCACATAGTAGTTCCCCCTCGTTATTTGTGCGCACATATCCGTGCGCCACTAGCAGTTTCTCGCGGTCGCATAATAATAATAATAATAATAATAATAATAATAATAATAATAATAATAATAATAATAATAATAATAATAATAATAATAATAATAATGAATACTCTACCTCTTCGTCTGCATTCAATACCTATAATAGGAGGCAACAAAATGCATTACAGCGGTTTCCACGGCATCATGTAATGTTTTTCATCTTGTTTGTGGCTATGCGCTTAAAGTTACTGGGATATGTAATATCGAATATTTATAACGGATTTGCCACGGTTTGTACCACGGATTGTATTGCTCTGGTCAGCAATAAAATAGGAATCACAATAGAACGCAAGTTTTATGGGTGCATGGGGTGGTGAAATATTCAAATGAGATAGAAATACTTGTAGAATATTTATTTATTTATTTATTTATTTATTTATTTATTTATTTATTTATTTGTTTGTTTGTTTGTTTGTTTGTTTGTTTGTACATACTGCAGCCCGTTAGGGCTGTGGCAGGAGTGGGAGTTCATGTCACAATAAATGCAATACGCCGAAGGAGCACCAACAAAAGGGAAAAACATATAAAGGGAATGTACACGACTAACAGTGTTTAAGAACTGTGACATCGTGAAGGCGAAATCGAGTAGAACGTTAACAAACTTCTGCTGGAATGAAGGATGATGATATATGTAAACGCCAATGCATTTCACCGAAGCGCAGATCGAAATATCGAAGAGCCGCGGGGGTCGCACTTTCCATGGAGGCGAAAATGCCAGAAGCACGTGTACTTTGCATTGTTAGTTCACTTTAAAAAACTCCAGGTGATCGAATTTTCCGCAGCCCTCCACTACAGCGTTCTGCTTCTCCATCTCTCTTTCATTTCCTTTCCTGCACTCCAGCTCACACTGAGACATGCTTCCGACATGGGCTGCAGAAAACAGCATCCTTTCCTTAACCGAAGCACAATCATCAATCATCACAACTTTCGTCGTGCGCGCTTCATAATCTGTAAACACGATCGCGACCGAGTTATCCGCGCACAAAGCTTCTTTACTTGTAGGCGCTTGTGGGGATGAAACACTAGCACTAAAATAAAAAATCGAGCGTGTTGATGGGACGAGGCAAGCACGTAATAAATTAAAAAAGAAATGTCTTCGCGCGAAAGCCGGATTGCGTTAAAACCTGATTGATGCACTATTTAAGTGAGAAGCGAGATAGATTAAAAAAGGAAAAGAAAGAAAGGAGTTAGACCTACCATGGTATTCTTCATGCACGGTATCTGTTGGATATAAGAAGAAAAGAACAGGAATAGAAAAAATAAGACAAAGAATTAATGAGCACGTGTATAAGACAAAGGCACGCGATTGCAGCGCCAACGTTAACGTTATCCTTCCATCAACTGACGTCACTGCCCTCTCAGTCCCATTGTAACAAGCGTACATGCATATCACTGCTCTCTGATCTGTCAAAAGGAGGGGTCCTACAATAGCTAATACATCGGAACGCCGAATCCTCAAAGAGGAAGAACATCGCCCATAGCCGTAACCTTATGATTTATGACTGACACAAGCACAGACACCATGAAAGAGGACTCGCGGGTTGCAACCCGCACGCACTTACAAAGAGACATCTGCGGGAACGCCCCGGAATGAGTTCTATATCTCTGTCAACACTGATGCGCTCGCGGTCCTGGTTCCAGCACCCGTTATTCTCTTTGTCCATTATGGTTTTTATGTTAAATACCTGTGCACTATAGAACGGAGTTCCGCTACAAATGTAAGACATCGGCTGTAGCAGATAAAATGCCAGCAATCATTAACAGACAAATGGCGCAGCTCAGAAAATTGCTTGTTATACGCACGAGAGCACTGCGGTCTTGAACTTTGTCCTTGCAAGCCATTCCACCCTGTTGCATTGGAAAAGAAATAAGGTGTTGTAAGTATCGATTGCAGCCAATTGCTTCTACCCAGATTTCGTAACGTAAACCGGCACAAACAATGGCCAAGTGGGTTTCTTGTGGCTGCTTTCCTGCGTGGTCTGTGCATGCCGCGCGGTCACCGGATGACTGCGTCTTGGCGCTACAATGGCTACAGGTTGCGCTCAACAGTGAAGTCTATAGATAATTTGCACTTCCGCAACTAACGACCATGGATATGCAAGATTTGGTTTTTGAAGAGGAACGCGGCTTTGACCGGGCAATATCTGTGGGACAGGAAGAAAATATCACGCCAGTGAATATTACTCTAGGAGAACAGATTGTTGGGCCAGTTGGTCTTTCATATACCTAAGTAAAGTTAGCGCAGAAAACACAACACAAAGCACACAGAAAGCAGGGGCGAAGAGTAGCGCTAGTCTGACACGTCCCTCCTTTCTGTCTACCCTGCGTTGTGTTTTTTGCGCTAACTTTACTTAGTGAATATTACAGTGAGAGTAATGACTTTAATTGCCTTTGGCAGGACGATGCGCCTGAGTCTGTACTGCCATAGTACACATTGTCGTTACTGCATGACCTCGCGGCAATGTGGCTACTTACCTTTTTTATTCGCTTCATTTTCGCCACCACATCTGTTCCCTGCAGGCACTTCATGACTGCCCGAGCTTTCTTCAGATCTGTACAAAGGTAGACGGGCACACAGCGTGAAAGTAATACGCAAATATAATGCTCAGTGAGGTGCTTGGTCGGCTTAAGGCCGGCTTGTAAGGCTTTCTCCCGGGTGACCATTATAAGCCTCCAGCTTCATCAGGGGGCCTATACCGTAAAACGGAATACGGAACACTTCCGTTTTGGTCCTCCCTGGTTGGTCAGTTCCCTTTCTCAAGGCAGAATAGACCAATCCCTGACCACTCTCAATTCTCTGATCCTGCCTTGCCAAGCAGAACTGACCAATCATGGAGGACCAGGGCTGAATAGTATTCCGTGTTCCGAGCTACGGTATAGGCCCTCAGGACTAACCTGGGTACGATATTTTCTTGTCTAATGTTTAAAGTGTTGTCGATGTGTTGTGGTGCTGAGTTGGGCACAGGCAGGAAGATAGCCTTCCTGCAAGGAAGATTATCTGTCAGATTTTTGTAACACACATATGCTGTGAATGCTACCGAGAGAGAGAGAAAGAGAAAGAGAAAGAGGCGAGAATGGCGTATATATGCAGCATGGTATGGTGGCTATCACTAGAGGATGTATAGAAAACTTGGGAAATGATCGCTGCCAGCCGTCGCGTCGGTCTGTAATAAATTCAAATCAAATCAAATCAAATTTATTTCCACCATGTACAATCTCACAGATGGAGGACAACGGAAAAAAAGCTGCCGAGAGGCGGCTTGACTAGTCCGTAGCCCAACGTAATCCAACGTAGCCCAACGTAAGGAAAACAGTTCACAAACGAAAACTTGAAAACATATGATTAGTGCAGAATAAAAGCAGTATACAATAGCCTGCAAAAAAGCATACAAGAATACGACACCAGGATCAATAAAATTAGTTTTCTTATACAAACATAGATCTGAGTGCAGCTGAGGAACAACAAAACAAATCAAAATCGGTTGACTGAAAATGGTTTAACAATGATGGTAAAGAATAACATAAACGCTCTATACCAGTATTCAAACGGGGTGTGACAACTTTCCAATACTCTCTATGTCTCGTTTTATAGTAGTGGTCATTTGTTTCCAAATGTGCTAGGGTGTCTAAATTATGTATGTTATGTCTTACTTCATATTTATATCTAGAACTCAGCCGATAATGGTATAATTTGTGAGCTGTTATAATACCAGTTTTATGAAAGAAGCCTATAGTTGTTGCATTATATCCAGCATTGTAAACATTGCGTAGATATCGTTTCTGCGTAACGTAAACATTTTGTAGATTAGAGAATGAAGTCGTACCCCAGACAAGTTGACAGTAGTTAAGATGTGAATAGAAAAGAGAGTTGTAAACTAGTATTTTAAGTTTTGGAGAGAGAATGTATTTGAGCCGACCGACTATTCCAGTTATTCGAGCTAATTTTTTTAGCACTAAGTTCACGTGAGATTCCCAAGACACGTGCGCACTAAATACAACACCAAGGCACTTAATGTGGTCGACAATATCAACTGGGCGGGAATTGAAAATTATATCTGCATGAGGAGGGATTGACGAAATAATATGAAGTATTATTGTCAGCACTGACCGTCAGCACTCTGGGCACCAGATTCGGCGACGCACCACACGAGGGCGATGGCAAACAGAGCCAGGAATGTCAACGAAGCTTGCATCTTTTTTTCACCCCATGCATGGATGTGCAAGTATACGGACGCACGCGGGAGGCGGAGTTCTCAGCAGCCGATGTGAAAATGTCCGTGCTTCGCTTAGCGCCACCCTCTTTTGATGCCCGACGGTTGCGGAACAACGTGAAAGCAAGGCGAAAGAAAGGTAGAAAGGCAGCCAAACGAGATTGCTTAGCTGTCTTTCCGTTTTATTCCTCCGCTCGAAGCCCGGGACAAACCATGAATCGCGTGTTCGTAGTACTATAGTCACGAAAGCTCGAAAAGCACGACATGTAATGGCGAAGAAATACCAGCCATTCGGTTGCCGTTGAATTGCACCGGTGAGCCGTTGTCGTCATAGGGAAATATCGCGTGGTAGGACGTAGTACGCGATAAACTACGAAAGCGAGAGCAATATACCCGAGCTGCATGTGGCCACGTTGCCGGCACACGGAGACTCTCGGGCAAGCGCAGATGTAAAAATCTAGGGGCCGAAATAGTTATATCTGCCGTTGCCATTGAAAACACATGCCGTTGTAGCTTATTGATTATACTGTAGCACTGCCCTGCTTGAGTATTTTTTGCAACGGAGGCCGCATTTAGTTGGGAACATAACGCGAAAACACCAGTGTACTTACATTTAAGTGCATGTCGGGGCCTGGTGGTGAAAATTAGTGCGGGCTCTTCCACTACACTCTTTTATACGAATGAGTGGGGGCGCGGGGGGTCGACCTCTGCTCCTCCAGGCCGGTACCTTCCTCCCTTGTGAAAAGCTGATGCGTCGCGCTCTCTTGCAGCTGTCTAAAATTCGCAGACCTCTCATCCCGAAATCTGCTGGGGTTCTCCTCAGCGCGCGCATGCGCACACCAGGCTACGCTGCTATCCCGCGCTGCGCCACAGCTGCATCGTGGTTTTATCGGCTGCATTCTACCTATATGCCATGCGACGGGTTCCGTAGACGATGCTTCTCAGTGACGTTATCGGTAGAATGGGTACTTCAACGTGCAACGAGTGTATCCGACATGGGCTTGTCACATGCAGTTATTTAAAGCCGGGATACACGACCTTTGCGCGAGTGACGGATTATGGCGCACGAACACGTCTTCGTCCATTGCGGCCAGGTCACGCCACTGCCATGGACGGCCAAGATGCCTCGAGCGTCGCGGTTTTGCTCAGAGCAATGTCATTTCTTTTCCTGCTGGCTTTGATACACACACCTTAGCTTGGACAGCTATTGACTAATTGATTTCCGGGTTTTTACGTCCCAAAACCACCATATGATTGTGATCTCACCTACCTCTTCCCAACTAGCTATTATGGTGCTTGCATGGCTGGAGACCCGGAGGACGTCGTTTCGATACCGGCCGCGGCGCACACATTTACGGCGAAGGAGATAGTAATCCCGTGCACTGCGCCATCGCCAACCAGCCGGTTTTGTCTGCTTCTTGTTCGTATGGTGTGATGAGCTTAGCGGAACCATGTTTTGTGGTGATCAGTAACGTGGATTGCCATTATATGACCGCCATGGCACCCCAGCGACTGGCGACAAGCGCGTAGCTGGCCAAGTTCCCCGCCACGGTGGTCTGTAGTGGCTATGACACTCGGCTGCTGATCCGAAGGTCGCGGTATCGAATCCCGGCCGCCGCGGCTGTATTTCGATGGAGGTGAAATGTTGAGGATCCTGTACTGTGCAATGTCAGTGCACGTTAAGGAACCCCAGGTGATCAAAATTTCCGGAGTCCTCCACTACGGCGTCTCCCATAATCGCATCGTGGATTTGGGACGCAAAACACCAGAAATCATCAGTCACGTAACAATGTTTTCTCGTGCACTCAAACTACAGCCCGAGCTATGACGTGGTTATATTTAATGAAGCCGCAGTTTACCATGCATGCCTGTGTGGATTTGAACCCAGCTCAACAGTAGCGTTGTCACACACTCTTTACTCTTGCCACCTCTTTGGTTAAAATATAAGACGGTGGCGCAAAATGGGACAAAGACAAAACAGGAAGAAGCGATGTATACAAGCGCACACTACCAACTGATTTATTTTCGAAAAGACACTCAATATATATGGCATTACGCACATGCGCAGACGGCCGAAATCAAAAGCGATCTTGCAAAAGAACAAACTCATGTCCTTGTCCCATTTTGCGCCACCGTCTTATATTTTAACTATGCACCAACTAGCCCAGCAACAAATTTTATTGGACCACCTCGTTGGACAGCTCAAGCTCTCCACCGCTGTTCTGGTGATGTTTTGTGATGTTTAGGGACAACATATGTTTGTCGGACGTTAGCTGCGCGTTAAATGACAAAGACGAGAAAGAAAAGGACGAGGCGGAGACGGAGGAACAGGAAGGAAACGACGACAAAAAAGAAGAGGAAGAAGAAGAAAAAGAATGCTACGAGGATAAAAAAGAAGGATAAGGAGAATATGACGACGAAGAAGAGAAAGAAGAGTAGGAATAAGAGAATTCAGGAGAAAGAGGAAGAAGAACAAAGTAACGAGAAGAAGAGGACGCAGGAAAGGAGAGAACCGAGGAAGACTGAAAGAGAAGAACGAGAGAAAACACAGCAAGTCCAGTTTACGTTGGCATTGTGCTGCTTCGCCTGCTCAGGCATCGGAGTTTTTGTTACCCGCCAAAGGTCACCAGGAAAAGTTCGTTTCCCTTTGAACCCATGTTTACCAATTCTCCTGTTGTTCTAGATGTGCACGAAGATTTCGTTCAATCGAAACAGCAGCGCAATGTAATTTTTCTAAATTGTAAAAAAAAAAATAAGAGGGAAGGTAGACTTCACTGTAACTAACACTCGGAAATTAAAATAGTTTTTCACGTCGATTTCATTCAGCGCTGCAGCATAATAACCAGGTTTGATAGCATTACTCAAGGGCAGCATGGATACAATCTCAAGTGTTAAAACATAGAAGTAACATGTCAAGTATCAATATTTTTACCAGCGCCATTGTTTAATGGTGATGCTTTCCCCGGGTAACCAATAATTTCCTGACCATTGAAACTTGTAATCGAGAATGCACGATGCAGAGAAGGCATAGAGTTGAAGTAGACTATAGTGACCCTTATTCAGGACTGTAGGGAGAGAGAAGAAGCATTTATTGTTTGGACGCTCAAGACGGGTGCTTCCTACAGTCCAAGACATTGCTTGATCGTAGCCATGCTCGTATCGTGGTACACCAAGTCTAGCAAGTCTTCAGGTACGGGTGTAGCAGCCGGATCTCCTTGCGATCTTTTTTTAACTGATGCATACTGACCATATGGTCCCCGAGGTTTCATGCCATGTACTGACGTTGATGTCTCTGTATCACTGCACCACGTGACACACTATGCAGGGCGCATCCAGAACCGCATATTTAGGTACATGGGTCTGGGTGCATCTACAGGCACTGTTATGACTCCCCGTGGGAACCCTTATGTGGACACATCACAGATACAGCAGGAGAAAAAGGGTTGAATGAGTGAAGGGTGGCTTACTGGTACTGGTACGCCTTGCACGAAGCCGTGAAATCGTTCCGAGTGTTACTGGTCCTTGCTCTGACGAACTTGAATTGATTGGCGCAAATACTAAAACCAAGGACACAAAACACAAGATCCGGACAAGTGCGCTTGTCCGCATCTTTCGTTCGTTGTCCCGGTACCTGCGTCAATGAATTCAAGTTCCACCTTGCACCAACTAGCCCGACAGCGCACACTACTAAGATATCTTCCTTGTTTTGCTGTTTGGTGGTGGGTATCAGTCTTCAGTATCGTCACATTCCTTGTGGGGGCTCGGACCATGTAGGAGCACGCAGAGCCGTCTCCGGCCTCGTTTTGCACAAGGACCTTAATTGTGCAGTGCGGTGCAGTGGATGCGGAGGGATCTGGTAGAGTTAGCTTCGCTCTTTTTTTAGAGAATGCGTACAGCTGGACCGTTCTGGTAATTTTAGCAAGTGGCCTCATAAAGAGCAAACAGATTTTTGTTTATTTAAAACCTTGGATTTCAGTGAATATGTACATATTTTTCCGCGAAAAATTCCAGATATATAAAACAAGGAAACAATCATACTCTAGCCCCTTTATTTACTATAGGAATGTCTCTCACGTCCTTCAGAGATCGCCGGTTCAAGGTTTCTGGAGCATTATCCCATCATTTTCATGAGGCATTGCTGAGAGAAAGAAACATGCGAAGAAGAAAAGTTAGCATGAGCAGATACAAGGACAAAATTGACGTAAGCGTATATCCGCAGAACATGCCTGTTTTTGACTGCGCAAACAAAATTAATTCGCAAGTATTAAGGGAGCCCAGTTTCAGCGGCAAGAGTTTCGTCCCTATAGGTAGGCCAATACTCGCAGTTTCACCAACCGCAACTATAATTTCTGTCACACCGGTCTACATAATCCTGACAGTTGTT
Organism: Hyalomma asiaticum; assembly: GCA_013339685.2. NCBI lineage: Eukaryota > Metazoa > Arthropoda > Arachnida > Ixodida > Ixodidae > Hyalomma > Hyalomma asiaticum. Next base: position 12,581 of record JABSTT010000043.1, read on the forward strand.
AGCACGATTCAGCTATAACTGCACATATTTGAAGAGAAATTGAAGTACTTGCTCGGGAATATATGTGTTTCAAGGTCTCTATTTGCTGCGCACTGCAGTTACCACTGACATACGAATATTACATGGCATTTTCGCACTTAACCTTACTTTAATTTCGGTGGTACGATTAATTATTTATGTTGCGAAGCCCTAGGCACCAGTAAGGCTCTCTCATATAACTCCATGCTTCTTGAATACGCATTACAAAGATCGCCGCCATCCTAAACCTTTCGAACATTACCCATACATAAAACTCCGGACGTGTCACGAGTGCACCCTAAATTTCAACAATGCAACCCTTATTCCATCTCACCAAGGATAACTGGGGCCAAATTCAGAGGACTTCACTATCGTAACTGCTTTTTAGCATCGTTCAACCGGCTTCGCTGATAATGTGGCTAGTATTGTGACAGGCGAAACTATTCTCTAAAAAAGACTTTTAGCGTACGATGTTTTTACGACCACGGGGCCTAGAAACTATGAACCTTCTATTTCTTATTTCATATAACTACACATACTGCCATTTCTTTGCGAGACATTGCAGGGATGGGTTCAAAACACGTTAACAAAACAAACATAACGTAGTATTGATTAGCATGCACAGTAACAGGTGTGAAACCAGGTGAGCTACCAGGCGTGAAACGCGACACGCCCGTGAAACGAATATATGCACGATAATTCAGTATATATTTTCATTGTTTCCGTTTCAATTTGCAATGTGACATTTGGGCCGTTGAACCTGTAACGTTTCATGATTGTACACGTACTGAGAACTCGGGCCGTGTACAGCGGCGTTAGTAGTCTATAAAACACTGTCAAGAATGGCAGAACAAATTTCGAACCGCTTGAAAAGCTAATCTCGTACAAACACTGTAATTAACCTAAGCAAATTCAATATTCAACATCCGGAATTAACAATATGCTTTGTAATACAGCGCTGTGCACAAAACGATGCGCCTCATAAATGAGACAGGTAGCCCTACGCCTCGTTTATAAACAAGAGAAGATTGGGTGGAAAGGAAGAACTTAAATTTTTTAAAAGAACATGACTACAACGCGTACGCACATTTGAACCTTTCGTAGCACGTCACCCAGAGAGTGCTTTTTACTTCCTTTAAATAAAATATAGCTACCAATTGTCGTTCTTCCAGTGAATTATAATAGGTGAACAATATAGAGTTTTTAAATATTTGCATTTAAACCTCCCAATACGGTTCCTTCAAGAAATGACTGCGCATTGCCCCTACCCCCTTTCGCCCTAGAATTTTCATTGCCTTTTCAATGGATAACTTTGTTGACTGGTAGAAATTTTCTGATTCTTTAAATTGATACTGTTGAGCAATTCCAGTCGCAATCAAAGCTCGACTGTAACAGTGCTCGCGTACCGAATGAGCCGTGAAAAGCACAAAAAAAAAAGCAACGCGAACATTATCGCTATGGGGGTTTGGCATCCGTAAACTTGCGCCACTGAGCCGGACCGTCAAGGGAAATTGCTTTGTGATAATGGCGCTGATTTTTACTTGACTACGTAATATCGGATGCTCGTAAGGGACACACATATACGTGCAATAGTTCCACTTGTACAAAAGAACACACACACACACACACACACACACACACACACACACACACACACACACACACACACACACACACACACACACACACACACACACACACACACACACACACACACACTGTCTTGAATTGCTCGTAAATACTGCGAATTACTCTTTTGCTTCCTTAAATTCATCATCATTACTTTTTAGAGTCTCCTGAACTATTCAATTAGTCTTACATTGCCATGACGAAGACAATATCCCTCGCTGAAACGTTGGCTTTAACGGTACCCCCTGTTCCTCATTGTTTTCAACGTTCTCACTATCAATTCGAGCTTCCATCGTTGCCCGAGCTTCTCTTCTTCTTTGCATTTCACTCACATTTTACTTGTACACTTTGTGTCCCATGACTTAGCCGTTGTTTCTCGTATGTACTGTTTCGTTCTCTTGAATTTCTCGCAGTTATCCTTTGAGACTGTTGAACTGCCCGTAAACTTTTCTAATACTCTTTGGTTCTCTTATTTGGGTCTCTGATCTCCGACAACATTTTTGGTTCTCTTATTTGGGTCTCAGCTCTCCGATAACACTTTGCAGTTATTTTGTTGGACGCCATTGCTTTATGTGACGTCATATTTATGGTATCATGTTGCATTGCTTCCGACGGTCCCTTTTCGCGTTTCATGAGCCAGAAAAGGCTTTAGACCTAAAAAAAGTAATGACTAGTACTTTACCTCTTCAGCTGGAGTCAAGTTCTGGAAATAAAAAGAATTCGCATTGCATCAGTTATTCGAAATCATGTCTATAGTCTGTTTCAGGAGTTCCGTGCAGTAGAGCCAAGGCTACGAGGCCATTGAGCGCCGAATTCTTCCGAGGCGAGACGAAATGCCATTGTTCGGACACGCCCGCCCCGCTTCACCTTCCTCCTATCAGGGCTGCAGCTGCTGCCACTGCAGCGCCCGCCATTGGGAGAAAACAATCCGCGGAAGGACAGGCTTCACACGTGTTCGCCTTCCGGATTGGCCGAAGAAGGCTGCAGCTTCCACAGTGCTGCACGGAACTTCTCAAACAGTATATAGTGAGGAGCGCTTCACTGAAACGTGTGAATTTTCACAGACTTTTCATATACATAGGCTTAATTTGATTTGCTGATTTTCGTTTAGGCACATTAACACACAAAGGAGTGGTAAGTGGAGGTTGACCTGAAAAAAAAAAGAAGGTGTACAGACGCGCCTTGAGGCAACATCACCCCCTAGGTACAATGTGGCTGCATGGTAAAGAGCATGAGGCAAACTATATAATATACTGATACAGTGAAAAAAAGGCATTGCACTTACAGAGTGTACCGATAATAAGGAGAAGCATTTGCGCATGCAGTGACATTATTAGCATATTGCGGCAATAAAACAAGTAAATGACATGCACTTCATAGCATCCAAGAATACATAAAGAACCTTACATTCATAACCCGTTCGGAAGAGGGCAAAGCCACATAAAATGCGTACGTCTTTGGCAATTCCAGCATAAATAACGCATTTATGCCGTTTTAGGGAAAACAAATATAGCTGCTGTCCATTCTGCAGTTGTGGTATTTTATGCTGCTCCGCCTCTGTTTTATATAAGAAGCGAGAAAGACACGAAGTTGAGTTGGTGTAAACGTACCAATGCCTTGTTCATGCACTGCATCTATTTTGGATAGGACAAGGGAGAACGAAGAAAGAAAATAAAGTTGAATGAGCAGGTTTATAGGACAAAGGTTCATGGTTACAGCGTTAACACATGTTCAATCAATCAATCAATCAATCAATCAATCAATCAATCAATCAATCAATCAATCAATCAATCAATCAATTAATCAATCAATCAATATATCTATCTCCGTCGCATCTCAGGTAATTTCGTCTCTCACGCTTCTTTCAGTATTTCATTCTTACATTTTATCGTGCCACATCACTTCCACAACGCCAGCAACGTCTCCGCGCTCTCTTCATCCCAGGCAACAAGTGCGCCTGCTTACAAGTGCTGTCTTGTTCACGTTGTTCTTTGGTTATCCTAAATTTCTGCATGCTATGTAACGGAGTTCTGTCCCAGATATCAAATATAAAATGCCCGCAAACATAAGCGGTCAAGAGAAGTAGTCCAGAAAACTCGCCCGGTATACGTACAAATGCGCTGCGGTCTTTGAGTTTGTCCTTGCAAGACATTCCAGCCTGTTGCATTGAAAAAAAAAGAAAAAAAAGAAGCGAAATCGTAAGGATCAATTGTACGTGCTGCTCGTAGCTGGAATACACACAAACAAAAGACCAAGTGAGTTGCTCGTGGCTGCTTCCTTATATGCTCAGAGCGGTCCGCGCGTTCATCAGATGCCTGCGTGCTGACGCTAGAATGGCAGACGATTACGTTCAACTCGGTTGTTTTCAGAGGTGGTTTTGCCTCGGACGGTGAATAATGCAAACTACTGTAGAAATGTGTGCTTTGGTCCTCGAAGGGAGACATGGTCTTGATCGCTTAAGGGGTCCCCGCAATGGTTTTCTTAACATTGTGTCAGCCATCAGTCTGCAGCCTTATAAGATCAGGCACACACGTAAAATATACGAACCACCCTATGCCTACATGGCTACATGTTACATTCCCATCCTTCTCAAAAGGTATTTTCCTTCCCAATCGTCAGGGTCCGCACTAGTAAGGGATGCGCCGCCTACGTCAGTCGCATCGCGGGCGCTTCGTGCGTTTTCCTATGGCCTCCGAGATCAGCTTACACCATTTATTTTGGGTAATCCAAATACGCGCTACCTGTTGCCGCGACTATGAGATTACCCATGACGTCAGTGCGATCTATAGTCAAATCAGTTGTGAGTGTGGCGCCGCATGCCCATAGCTCAACCTGTGGGCAGGGGTGGTTGAAAATTATTTTGGTCGAGTGGCTTCAGTCTTCAGAGATGCGCGCGTTCAAAACGTTGTAGTAAATTATGCACTTAAAGCCGAGCATCCGTACTTGTCTATTAGCGATCAGAGGGACCTGCGCTACCTGCTCGATATCACTGCGCAAAAATCTTCAGAACTGCTTCAAGCTCCCTTTAATAGCTGCGCAACGGCAAACCAATGTTACGGCGGTGAACATGCCTAGTGAGAATGGTAATGTGCAGTTGCATTGTTTAATGTACGGCAGTCTGCCCCGACGTGCTACACTTTGACGCTAGAGCATAGCGTCATCGCGAGGGGACCACTTACATTTTTTATTCGTTCCATTTTGGCGCCCACATCTGATCCCTGCAGACACTTCATGGCTTGCTGAATTTTCTTTACATCTGTTCAAAAAGAGACGGACACACATGACGTAAGAAATACGAGAAAATTAATTTCGTCGAGAGGCTTCTTCGCGTAAGAAGCCAGTTCGTAAGACTTCATGGCGGCTGAACATTGTGACCTATAAAGCTTAATACATTGTCTATGCTATACGATGGATTTGTACTTTAATGCTATGATTTAGGCACGGGAAACATAATGCATAGGTCGCAGTAGTAGAGTTATCGACGTGCTGCGATAAGCTTGTAGTCGTGTATATAAGTCCATCGAACCGGTACGAACGATTACGGGGCAGAAAAACTACGTGAAAATAACTTTTCGTTCATCTTATATAGATGTAGTTTCCACGACAAGAAGTTAACACTGACATGTTGTTTCATGTTCTGCTTACGTGGACGTCTGCCTCCGCCATTCGGAGTTAAGCCTAATCCGGGTAAGCAGGTTAGGCTTAACGTTTCAATGTGAACGAATGAGGCCCAAGATCGATTGCCTAAGAAGACGCCCGTAACTGATAAAAGGCAAACGAAATAACGAAATAACTGATGCGCTCATACTTAGACGGACGCATGTGCTAAAGGAGTTGCCGTCAGCAGAACGCCTATAAGATTTTTGATATCCACGTCAATAACGGCGAGACGTGTCTACAAGGTAAAGGTAAGATTTTTAGGCGTCTGTTGCTCGCCACCAGCACAACGATTTGTGCGAATTCTGCGAGATAGGTGCTGTACCAATGAATGGTTCCCGTAGGACATCCTGTGTGCTCGCGTGGTAAGAACTGCGTTACCTAACAGATTATAACATTCATGTAGATAGTACGTGCCACAGATATTCATCCTGATTTTTCTAGAAAAAAAATTCCCAGCATATCCACGGAGTGAATGATGATGAGTGGGCGTAGTTTGGGAGGTTCATCGTAGATCGTGCCGAGTTCCGGATTAATTTAGTTAACGCGCACGCTACGAATCCTTATGGTTCAACTTCGCACAAGTGAAATCTCCCACCGGCACTTCATTGCAAGTCAAGATCCAGTGCATATATATATATATATATATATATATATATATATATATATATATGGGTGGCCGGTGAACGGTTCTCCAGCGCGAGCAGTCGGTATTTCTCAATCAAGAAACTCGCTAGAAGACGCTGCCTGCGCCAACGTTGTCTCTCGAGGGTGAGGGCGCGTTCTCCTTCTTTGCGAGCTGGTAGAGCGTTCATCTAAGGAAGAGCGTTTCCATAGTCAACGCGCGCCTTTCGCTCTCTCTCTCTCTCTCTGTCTCTCTCTCTCTCACAAGACAGCAGATGGAAGAGTGAGAGAGCTCGCGCGCCGGGAGGCACGCGCCGAGGGCGATGCGCGAGCCTCCCGGCGTTGCATGGCGTTGCATGGTATTGTGAGTAGTGTAGGTTACACGATACGCGTGACAACCGACCCACAGCTTAAGGAGCTTCGCCCCTAAAAAGCACGTTTAAGTGTAACTACGCCTTCTTCCCCGCCACGATGGTCTAGTGGCTATGGTACCCGGCTGCTGATCCGAAGGTCGCGGGATCGAATCCCGGCCGCGGCGGCTGCATTTCGATGGAGGCGAGAGGTTGAGGCCCGTGTGCTGTGCGATGTCAGTGCACCTTAAAGAACCCCAGGTGGTCGAAATTTCCGGAGACTTCCACTACGACGTCTCTCATAATCACAGCTGGTTTTGGGACGTTAAACCACACAAATCAATCAACTACGCCTTCTTACTAAGAGTGCAATCACCACAACATATCCGCGTTTATATCAAAAGTTAAGGTAAAAAACGATGTGGTTTACTGATGCTCTAGCTACAAGTATCTTTGTATACTCATTGGTTGATTCGTGACGTTTAACGTCGCAAAACCATCTCTGACTATGAGAGGTGCCGTAGTGGAGGTCTCCGGAAATTTCGATCACCTCGGGGTTCTTTAACGTGCACTGACATCGCACAGCACACGGGCCTCAACATTTCGCCTCCATCGAAATGCAGCCGAATCGCGGTCGCGGGATCGAATCCCGCGGCCGGGATTCGATCCCGCGACCTTCAGGTCAGCAGCCGAGTGCCATGACCACTAGACCACCGTGACGGGGCTCTTTCTACATTCGGTGTTGTATGACAGTTTGGTTCTATGGTAATGCAACCTACTGCCGAACTGAAGCGTTGTGCACAAAAACAAGGACACAAGAAGGAACACAAAAGGACAAACGAATCGCCAACTAACAACACTTTATTGACGGGAAATGTAACCTTATTAATACCACAGCTGAACACTTATCGTGTCTTACAAAGCAGAGCAAACAGGATCTTACATCTCACGTGTCTTACATCACACACACATATGCTATTTCTTTAGATGATAATGAGATGGAAGGCATGCTGATGCACAACACGGCGTTCGTGTTGTTCACTGCTCTCCTTGTGTCCGTGATTGATTGATTTGTGGGGTTTTACGTCCCAAAACCAGTTCTGATTATGAGAGACGCCGTAGTGGAGGGCTCCGGAAATTTCGACCACCTGGGGTTCTTTAACGTGCACTGACAACGCACAGCACACGGGCCTCAACATTTCGCCTCCATCGAAATGCAGCCGCCGCGGCCGGGATTCGATCCCGCGACCCTCGGATCAGCAGCCGAGTACCTTAGCCACTAGACCACCGTGGCGGGGCTGCCTTGTGTCCGTGTCCTGCACGCCTCTTCTTTTGATTATGCTGATGCATTTGTCTTTAAAGCACGAGATCTTGTGAGCTTCAACGATTAGGCGTGTTGTTTCATTCCTGTTTTTCGCAAATTACTGTGCTACTTATAAATTCAGGTTTGCACCCACGTTTGTCGCAGTGAATGGCCAGCCACCCCCCTGCTTTGTTTTTCACGTTATACGCATAGTCCCGGAGGCGATCGTCGATACAGCGACCTGTCTGACCGATATACACGCGATTACATGTCAGCGGAATACGATACACAACCACTGGAACACGTATTACACAACTATATTGACCTTGATATTTCTTTTTAGAGGATTTCTTTTCTTCACAGTTTGGGTGAGTCCATTTGCACATTGAAGCAAGTTTAGCTGGCGCGAACAACAAAGCCCTAACGTCAGCCCGTTGCGCAATCTTCTTGATGTTGTGCGACAATTTATGAATATACGGTATCACAACACGTTTTCTTTTATCCAACTTATGAGGTGCGGGGGGCGTGTTCGAAGCAGACGCTTTTGTATTCCTAAGTAACTTCTCGGCTACGGAGACAACCAGTTCATCAGGGTAACCTGCCTGTGATAATCGTGTTGCTTGCTGACAAAATGTTTTGTTCATTTGGCGGGGGCAGGATTTATCTAGGGTATTCTTTAGGCGCAGATTGGCAATTCTCCTTTTCACTAACTTCGAGTGTGCTGAGTTAAAGGGAAGAATTGGTTTATTTGCTCGGAGTTCATAGCCCCAGCACATGTGGTTTTCGGAGAATTTTAGCCGAACATCAAGACTGCGATGTTCCCAATGAAGGGAACATTCGTTTAGGTTACATTTCCCGCCAATAATGTGTTGTTAGTTTGCGCTTTTTTTTTTGTCCTTTTGTGTTCCTTCTTGGGTTTCTTCTTGTGTCCTTCTGCTTGTGCGCAACGCTTCAGTTCAGCATGATTCACCAACAAGCCTTTGAAACCCTCCGCAATGTACTCGGAGGATCAGCGTAGTAGAAAATAAAAAAAAATTTAAAAAAGATGAGACATTCACTAGACAGCGCCGCATATGAGGAACTTTGTTCTGAGTTATTAGATATAATCCAACGTTCTTAACTTTTCTATTAGCCATCGTGTAACCATCACCTCTGCCGACCAGTTGGTGCGTGGTTGCGCCTATAAGCAAAGTCATGTAGCATGGTATGGCATGCGAAGTTACGAATACTACAGAGAGAGGGGTAAGCAGCAATAGAGGGAAAGGTGAAGTGGTGGATTCAGCATGGTATGGAAACTGGCTATACATGATGCGCACACAACGTGGGGAAATGCGCACTTTTCTTCAAATTATCGTGTGGCACCATCGAATGCGTGCTGTAATATATGCTAACCCATACACCGTTTCATACATGATGTGCAACGGGAGGCTGCAAAAAAGAAGTTAGGTAGGCAAAATTTCTGTGCGTGTCTCAAAGCCGCTTTTTGTCGTTGTGAGTGTATGCGCAGACAGATCAAAGGCCTGCGCGTCAAGCCTCGCGACCGGCTGCAAATGAAAAAAATTGGCCGCGTATCAGCGTGCTTCACTGCAAATGTCGTCGAACGACGATAGTCTTCTACTGACCGTACTACGCTGCGTGAGATATGGACGCCATCTGGCAGCGCCGTCGGGAAACATGAGCTAATTGTGCAGAATCCCTGGGCAACTGCCAGGTGGCAGCACCAAATCGTCGGCAGATGCCTTTTTCGTGCATAGCGTCCCATTTTGAGCGCAGCCTAACAAACACTAGGGTCTTTAGAATTACGTATCTATCTATATTCTAGTAAAGCAACAGACCACCTAATAGTTACGTATTCATGTTGTGCCTCATTTATGCGTGATATTTGCTTTTTGATCGACAATGTTCACAAGTATGAATGCAGCTACCAGTTCAAGATGGCTGGTCTTTAGGCAAGTGCCTAAACTTTGGCCGGGTGGCAGAATCGTGTGACAGACAGACAAACAGACAGACGAAAATTTCTGCGTTCAAGTATCCCAAGAAAGACCATCGTCTTTAAAACAAACAAACAAACAAGTACTTAAAGACGCTAAGTTATACAGAACAACGTATCCACAGCCAAATAACGGAGTTATTTATTCCTAAGGCGTAAAAAAATTCATTTATTACTTGGACTGGAATAGAAATACAAAGAAGAGACTAGACAAGAGGAAAAATAAAAGAGAACTATATCCTGGTGCGGATACACGTACCACGGGAAGTCTCATGCTCGTATTCATAAACCTATCTTATCATTATCACTTGTTTTTCTTACCGCCCCTGTGACATTAACACGTGTTAAGGGGACTAAAATGGCAATCAGTGCCAAAGGTTATCATATGGCTTGTTTCTAGAACGACGTATTAGTATGCTCAAGAAGCATGATGATTAGGGGTGTGCGAATATTCGAAATATTGAATAATGTTGAAATAGTGTTTACTATTCGATTCGATTCGAACTTTTTTACTGTCCGATCTATTCGAAGTTGGTAATTCCGGAAAAAAGAATTGGCCGCGTATCTCCGTGCTTCGCTGCAAATGACGTCGAAAGGCGATAGTCTTCGGCTGTACTACGCTGCGTGAGATATGGACGCCATCTGGCAGCGCCGTCGGGAAACATGAGCTTGTGCAGAATCCCTGGGCAGCGGCCAGGTGGCAGCACCGAATCGTCGTCAGAGGCCTTTTTCGTGCATAGCGTCGCATTTTTAGCGCAGCCTAAGAAACACTAGGATCTTTAGAATTACATATGTATGTATTTTCTAGTAAAGGAACACACCATGTAATGCTTACGTATTGATGTTGCGCGTCAGATGTGCGTAATATTTGCTTTTTTATCGACAATGTTCACACGTATGAACGCCGCTACCAGTTCAAGGCTTAAGCTTTGGCCGGGTGGCTTAATCATGTGACAGAATGGCAAACTGAAAGACAGACCAAAATTTCTGCGTTCAAGTATCCCAAGAAAGGCTATCGTCTTTAAAAAATACGCTGTCTCGTGCAAGTGGCCCAATCGCGCATGTAGAGCGCTTCGCCGCGCAACACACGTGTGCTGCCTTGAAGGCAACACTTGCATACTACGTCGAAGCTAACACCTGTGTACTGTGGCGAAGTTAATACTCGCGTACTGCAGCTAAGTTACCTCAGCTTTCTGTTGCACATTTCGCTGTCGGACTGTTGTTCAGGACTTTCGTATGACACTGCAGAAATACACTAGTCATGCAATAAATTTTTTGCCAATGTTACAGTACGTTTCTCCATAATTAGATACGGCATTATAAAAGTATTAAAAAAATTATTCGATTCGATTCGCACTTGAACATAAATATTCGATTTAACTTCGCATTCAAAGTTTTGCTATTCGCACAGCTTTGATGATAACTGCACAGGGAATATAAGGAAAATAAGCGATAAGGTTTATGAACGTGGGTCTCAATATCAATACACGAACACTTATTATCAGCACTGACCTTCAGCACTTTGGGCGCCTGATTCGGCGACGCACCACACGAGGCCGAGAGCAAAGAGAGCCAGGAATCTTAACGAGGCTTGCATCTTTTTTTATCCGTGGATATGCAGATAGATATACGACGGACGCACTCGGATAACGAAGTCCTCAGCAGTCGACGTGAAAGCGTCCGTGTTTCTCTTGGTCACACCGACCGCATTTTATGCAATGCCATTGCGAAACAACGTGAAGTTGAGCACAGAAGAAAAGAAAAAGAAAGGCACCTATATGCCGCGATTGTTTAGCTGTGTTTTCGTTTTATTTCTTCACTCGAAGCTTGGGGTGAAGCCGTGAATCGCGTGTTGCACGTAGTGGTCACGAAACCCTGAGAACAGCGTACAACACGGCGTACTCTCGAAGAAATATCAGCCACACTCGTTGCGGTTGAGTGACACAGGGTGAGCCGACGTCGCTAGTGGCAAAGTACCGTGCGGTACGTGCGTAAGGAACAGCCTACAGTCACTCGCGTAGATTTAGCTTTCGTTGTGATGCACCGAACTATTCACGGATTTCTTCGTACACGCCGGGCGTCAGAACACGTGCCGTTGCGTGCGAGGTGATGGCGCATCGCGGCCTTAAGGCACGCGAAATTCTTCTCTGCCAATCCAACGGACTCGATGTTCAGTGACGGCGGGCGTCGCACGTGCGGATCGTCATGGACGATGTGGGAATTGAAGCGCGGACACTGGAAGCGGCAACCTCGTGTTTCGTGCGTAGCCATAGCGTGCGACTTTATTGGCGACGACAGCTTATTTGTAGTGGCCGTAACGAGGAGGCATGTTTGTCGAGGGCAGCTGGTCCGAGACCAAGCGTTGTTCAACGCCCATAGCTTTGTCGAATAAGGAGTTGGTGAGGATCACGTTATACTCTACGTAACAGGCCAGTTTCCTCTGAGGACATCGTTGAATAGACTGTAGTAGATTGAGTAGACTCTTGGTTCATGCATAACATGCGTTAACAAAGAGTGGCTAGTGCACTAAAATAGCATGAACATTCCCGAAAACCTTCTCTGCTAAGTGAAGAAACAAACCTTAAGAATAAGGGATAATAGAAGAAGGTTTGGTAACATTTGAACACCCCTCTTCAATTCCTTTAAGGTCATAAATGAGGCCTTATAGTAAGAGAAGCAGATCGCAATGTTTTAGTTGCTGCGCCAGTGCCTGTGGCGATACACTGAACTAACGCATTAGACAGAGACACGTATGTCTCTCATTTCTTTCTTTTTTTTTTTTGTTGCTCGGTATGTCGTTGTATATGCACAAGCGTGCAGCTGCGCTCACATGTTTTTGTCGTCGCCGTCGTCGCCGTTGTTGTTGTTGTTGTTGTGGCCTCTGTAATTGGCACACATTTCTCATTATGATGTATGGTACTAGTCAGTAATTTTGTCGTCTTATTCCTCCTCCCTTCTTCCACAGTCCCCCCTCCTCTCTTATGTCTTCCGCTGCTTTTTCGATTCGTCGTTGATTTCTTCGTCTATGCACAGCCGATATGGAGCGCGGTTTTATTTTCGCGCCTGCATGCCTTGTTTTTTTTTTTTTAATGGAAGTATTTCCTGGCGATCTTAAGCCGCGTTGGGTGTATCTATCTACCAGTGTCGTACACGTTCCTCCAAAACAGGAACGAAAGCTCGCTCCTCGTTCCTTCCCATTTTTGTAACGAGTTCCCGTTACAAGTTCCTTTAATCAGAAAGGAACGCGTTCCAGTTGCATTTCGGAAATTGGAACGTGTCGTTAAATTTATGTTACATTTGATTTTAAAATTAAAAGATATATAGGATCGTATAATTGTGAGGCGAAATTACACGAAACCTTTTAATATCAAAAGCACGCAGCGTGAATTTTCGAATTTGAACCTCATTAACAGCAGATTATCTGGAGCTGAAAATCATGAAAAGAAACACTTCTAGACATATGTTCAAGGAGCACCGAACGCACACCCGGCATGTCCACTTCGACTTCGACTATAGTCTATGACAAGTGCAGCACATAATAGGTCTTCCAATGAGCAGTCAAAATAGTGCGCTTCAGATGTGCAAATAGAAAGTCACTCACATTACCAATGCTTGTGAGTATCAAATATGCGTTTAACACTGAAACCTGTAAATAGACCTTTCAATTTACGTTCGCATATACTAGTTTGCGCTTGACCGACGCCTATAAATACTGAAAAAAAGATTTCCCGATATATCGTCATCATTTCTGGTCCTAATCTTTTTCCCTCGTTTTAGTGCTTTAATAGCCTGACTGACAGCTCTGGATATATTACTTTTGCTTAGTTCTCACAATTTTAAAGCATTTGTGGTACCGTTCTCTTGTTGTTATTTATGTTAGCACACATTGTGTCTCGGTATGAAGAATTGGAACTACACGGCAGTCAGTCTGAGGCATAGAGGGTTGGTATTGCTGCTTGTTGACCGTTGCATGCGGGTATATATAGCGAAAAGCGTAGGGTAACGCGGCCGCTGTGTACCGCCCTTTTTCAGAAAAAAGAGAACGCGGGTCGGCTCCGCTAGGAGGAGGACGTGCTGGACCTCATGCTATATGATATTCTAGCACCTGTACTCATACGGGAAGGAATGCCGCCAAGTGGTTGCCGACGAAAGAGCACCAAACCGGGGTAACTAGTTTCAAGATCACCGTCACAGGGCCTGGGAAACGAAAATGACCGCGACCGCTTAGTGATAGATGGGCCCTCGTTTGCCTATTGTACCTTCGGTGCGTGTTGAAACGGCGGTACTCGTGGCGCCACGGGGTTCTGACAGCTTGTGTGACGAATCCTGGAAGGCCATGTGTACCGCACCCTCCGGCGGGCAGACAAAGTCTTAAGTACGCGTTCGAGCCTGGCTGCCTGTGCCAGCGGACATCAAGGGTGAGGCGCGAGTCCTAATGCATGGGAAAGGGAAATAACACGTACTGCACGGTAAACGCATCTGCTTGTGTGTTGTGATTTATGTTCTCTAGACCAATACTGCAACGAAAGTGTAGGCGCCATCGGTTGAGGCTTTGTGGACTCTGTGTGTGATTAGTTCACTTGTAACTCTTTCTTTATCGAATGGTTCAAAAAATTATGCTTCTAGGAGTAATGAAAGAGCGGAGGTTTGGGCTTGGACCAGGACAGACCGCTCTGGCGTTTCAATAAAACATTCCCTTCGCCGGCGAACGACTCTTCCTTCGGGCTGCCACAGTGCACTCGAGTCATCGAGGGGTGCCGACAACAGGCCTTTAAACACCTACGGAGAAATTAACTATGACCATCTGATGAGTTTGCTGCCAAATTATATAACGTTTCCCTTTATATTATGGCGTATAAGGAACACGCTTTAACTGTCTCTTCAATTTGCACAGCAGTAAAACCTTCTTGCAGGCTAGTTGCTTTGTGTTGAACGGCGCTCTTTCCTGTCTCTGTTCTTTGCTTTCTTTCTACTCGCGCAGTATAATACCCGTACCCCTGTACAGCAGGCCCACGTTCACGCGATGGCAAACTGACATTGATGTGTAGGGAATAAATAAATAAGTAAATAAATCCTCACATGCATCACTTCATCGGACGTGAACCAAAAGTAACGTCTGCAGCGAAAAATGACGTATATAACACATGAAAGGTTCGCAGCCGAACAAACCAAGTAGCAGAAACGTGCACGCGTGTTACTGAGCGTGGGTCTAATTCTTATGAGGTCCAGACACGGTAAAAACAATGTCTAACGTAAACGACAAAGTAACAAATAGGCCGATTTACACTTATGATACAAAACTCCCTTTTCGTTATGCGAATAAGAAAGAACAATAAATAAACCGTACCTGCACGTGATTTTTCATTGCAACAGAATCTAGGTGCCACAGGAGGCAGGATGGTGTTCCATGACTTTCGAATGTCAAGGGAAAGATGTCTACAGTGTGTCCATCCTTCAGAACGACCCGTGCTTGCTGTTCAGACTGGCTCAGACAAAGCGAAAGACTGCTGTCCCTCCCCACGTCATCCGTCTCGCCGCGCGCGCTTCCCTGCCCCCCTACGGGCGCCTGCAACTAGCCCCCGTAGTATCGCACCTGCCCTTGCTCGCTTGCTTTGCCGAGCGGTCTCCCGAGTACAAAATGCCAGTGGCGCCGAGATCCACACATGGGAGCCGTAACCGCATTCTCAGAACCAATGCGCTGAGCGGCGATAGCAAAGCGCGCGTTGACAGTGTCTTAGTTCGAAGGGAGCCGTGGCGGCGGGATCTGAAGTGACGAAACGAATTTCTTGGTTGGCTGCTGTTCGGCCTGCGCTGCCGTACATGGCCGGTTGAAAGCCGGAAATTTTTCCTCCAGCTACGTGGAGCGGCCACATTGACCGCACTGGCGAAAGGGCTTCGCCCTCGTCGAAGCATCGAAGAAAGAGAGTAAAGGAATGGCGTTTTGCGCATGGTTTTCTTCTGAGTGAGCGAGACTGCTAATAGCAAAGCGGGGACTCGCGGCTCGACCTCGGCGGTTGTGGCCGTGCACCTGTGGAACGCTTATAAAAGGAACGTCGTTCCCTTTGCCGTTACTTCATAAATCTAACGCGTTACCTTTACAGTTCCACCAACTCTTAAAGGAACGATAGCGCTCCTTCGTTCCTCCAAAAAGGAACTAGTTCCAGGAACGTCGTTCCTTGGAACGACGTTCCGTACAACACTGCTATCTACCCTACTGGAAATCCCGCCATCGGCCATTATCATCATCCACTAAAACAAACACACACTGGTGGTTGTGATGGGCATGGTGAAGACATGGTGGTTGATCTTATGTGCTTCAATGAACGCACAGTTAATTCGATTTAAGCCATCCCTATCTCTCATGCAGTCCAGCTGACTACCCTTAATGGTGACGGTAAAAGAGAAGCATTTCATGACAACAGCTGAACACGGGAGAACGGATGATGTCTTCTTTCGTTCAGAGAAGACGACCGACGCCTACCATGTGTATCTGCTGTGATTTTCTCCGTTCAGGTGGATTATGACAATTGGCGATGATTGGTGAAACCGTATTGGAGAGCTGAGGAAATTTCGACCACCTTTGCTTCCTTAATGTGCACTGACATCGCACAGTACAGAGGCCTTAACCTTGCGCCACCATCGCTATGTAGCCACCGCGGCCGAGATTCGATCCCGCGATCTTCGAACCTGCAGCCGAATGCCACAGCCGCTAGACCACCGTGGAGGGGTGGCGATGATTGGATTTTCCATGGCGTATACATTTACATTGAATCCGTCCGCACTCCTCGTCGCCTAGTTCACTCGGTTCATACCAACATACAACAAAATTGGGGTGGCAGGGTTACTCGCCGCGGTGGCCTTGTGGCTATGGGACTTGATTGCTGACACGAAAGTCGCGGGACCGAATACCGACCGCGGCTGCTGCACTTCGATGGAGGCCAAATGTTGAGGCCCGTGCCCTCTGCGATGTCAGGGTCCAAGTGGTTCCCGGAGTCCTTCAGTAAGGACGCCATCATAATCATATAGAGGTTTTGGGAAATAATACCCTAGAAATTAGCTACATCGGAGCTCTTTCGGGGCTGGGAATGTCCCCCGTCGTTCTGTTCGCCAAGTTCCACGCGGAACGTTCTCTTGCCACCGACCTTCGGTCGCACTCAACGAACTTTTGCGTCAGCGCACTGTTACATACCAGTGATTATGCGAAGGCCAAGAAAGAAAGAAAGACGTGCACGAGTGCATGAATAGAGCGTTGTCCTTCCCTCACCCCACTGCCTACTGCGGCATTCTACTCGCGCTTGCCCCGGCCCACTGATACATGGTGATCACTATAGTGATCATGCGAAGGCAAAGAAAGAAAGAAACAAACAAATAAACAATGATGGAAAGTAAGAAGAAAGAAAGAAATTTGTAGTTATGCCAAGTAGGAGGGGAGTGAAAAGCCATGGCAAATCACGAGGGAAACACAGGAGCTTGTGTTAACCGCTCTTGCAGGAATGTGATGGACGATACATGTGTACTACTAACAATCAGCAATGACTTTGTTCGGCTTTGCTCGGCCCGTACTGAAAGCGCCAATGAACGATGCTGATGGTATTCGCCTCATCTCTCTGTGGCATGCATCTCCATTTGATAAAACCGACTTTTGTGCAGTTACGCGAGTGCCGACGTTACGTCACTCCATAAGCTACCCTCGAAGTAGCTACACCGCTGTCGACGTGCCGGATTAGGCAAAGTTACTCACACGACAACCGGATTTGCGCAAAGACGTAGATCCTACTCGTAGCGCTGGGCCCAGCACGAAATACATCGGCATATAGGAAAGCTCCTCGGTGACTGCTTCGCGCAACATAGATTTCCGCAATGCGTGAGGTCTGGCGAATTGTTAAGAGCGGAGCTGTTTAAGCCGGGCCTAATCTGCCGGCTCAATCCGATAAGTCATCATCAGGTGCGCGTGAACTTCTATGAAATGCACGGCACTTGCACGCGCGCTTATTTCTTGCACTGAGCCCTCGGTCCACTAAGGTGGACACGTTTCATAACGCAGCACAGATTGGTTGGAATACAAACTAGAAGAGAAGCGGAAGCGAATATGGAGGCTCGAATCTATATGATCAAATCGCTAAAAACGATGGAGAACATGGAATGTCGCTGGAGCCAACGTTTCGACAAGTAGACTCGTCTTCGTCAGGACTGCAACTTGTCTTCACCAGGATAGCAGGAGCGCGCTTGTCTTTATCAGGACGGCAACTGTTGCCGTCCTGAGTTGGCAATGTCTCCTGTATGCGCGCCATCCCATGTTTATTCTACGGCGGATTTCTTTTATATGGGCGGGTTCTCCTGTCAGTAGCTGTCCTAGATATAGGTATTCTGCTACGACGTTGCGATGCAAGTGCAGACAAAGGAGAACGTTCTTCGTCGTTTGGGTAATATTTTTTTTTTAAATGTGAAGCATTTCTTAGCGAACTTCGGCGAGTTTGGGCGTATCTATCTATCTATCTATCTATCTATCTATCTATCTATCTATCTATCTATCTATCTATCTATCTATCTATCTATCTATCTAGCCGCCTACGATTTTGTGCTCTCCTGGCCGTTTCGCTAATGGGATGTTTACGAAAATTGGTATGCCACAACATGACTACATGACGAACATAAACGACAGGTCATAACATGAAAATCATGACATGCATGTCATGAGCGGCATGATTTACATGACACGGTCTTGGTGCTGTCCTGGCGTTTCGCTAATGGGATGTATGCGAGAATTGGTATGGCACAGCATGACTGCATGACGAACATAAGTGGCAGATCATAACATGAAAAGCATGACATGCATGGCATGAGCGACATGATTTGCATGCCACGGTCTTGGTGCTCTCCTGGCCGTTTCGTTAATGGGATGTATACAAAAATTGGTATGCCATAACATGACTGCATGACGAACACGACTGACAGGTCACAACATGAAAATCATGATATGCTTGTCATGAGTGACATGATTTACATGCCACGCGTTTCGTTAAAGGGATGTATACGAAAATTGGCATGCCACAACACGACTGCATCACGAACGTAAATGACAGGTCGTAACATGAAAATCATGACATGCATGTCATGAGCGACATGATTTACATGCCACGGTCTTGATGCTCTCTTGGCCGTGTCGTAAGTGGGATGCATAGGAAAATTGATATGCAACAACATGACTGCATGACGAACATAAATGACAGGCCATAACATGAAAAGCATGACATGCATGTCATGGGCGGCATGATTTACAAGACACGCGTTTCGTTAATGGGATGTATACCAAAATTGCTATGGCGCAACGCGACAGCATGACGAACGTAAATGACAGGTCATAACATTACAAACATGACACGCATGTCATGACCGGCATGATTTACATGGCATGGTCCTGGCGCTATACTGCCGTTTCGTTAATGGAATATATACGAAAATTGCTATGGCACAACACGACTGCATGACTATCATAAATGACAGGTCATAACATGAAAATCATGAGAGGCATGTCATGATTTTCATGTTATGTCATGACCGGCATGATTTACATGCCATGGTCCTGGCGCTATATTGCCGTTTCGTTAAAGGGATGGATACGAAAATTGGTTTGGCACAACATGACTGCATGACGATCATATATGACAGGTCATAACAAGAAAATCGTGACATGCATGTCATGAGCGGCATGATCTCCATGCCACTCGTTTCGTTAAAGGGATGTATACCAAAATTGCTGTGGCACAACAGGACTGCATGACGAACGTAAATGACATGTCACAACGTTAGAGTCATGACATGCGTGTATGAGCGGCATGGATTACATGCCACAGTCATGGTGCTCTTGCGGCCGTTTCGTTAACTTCATATGTACTAAACTCGGTATAGCGAGACAACAATGCAAATCCACTTTACGTTCCTGATGCGTGCTTCGCATTTCCTTGATTTCCACTGCACGTGGGATCTACCAATATTTTCTTTATTTTTTTTTAAGTGCGAAGCATATCTGAGCAACTCGGGCCACTTTGATCTCTCTATCGATCTATGCGCCTACGTCTTGGTGCTTTCCTGGCCCTCTCGTTCACGTGATACTTCCCCATATTTGTGAGGTAGGGTACCAATGCTTGACGAACATGAATGACCCATGTTCATATGACTAAAGCCATATAATTTTCATCTGTGCCACGATTAACGACACTACAACTATGCGTGGCTCATACCGGTAGCGCTCGGCTCGCGGTTTGAGCCACAGATGTTTTAATCTCAGAGAACCTATGCCAACCAAGGACCAACTAAAACAGACACAGGAAACGCAGGGGCTGCTGTAAGTAGACATATGAAAAGCCGCGACTGCGCGTTTGAACCCGCAACTTTGAGCGGCTCCCAAAGTTTTCTGCACCTCACCGTGGTGCCCTGCCTCCAGGATCGGTCCGCATTTTTCTGTTCAAGCTTGACACAGAACGGCTGGCTCAAAGACAAGGGAGTACAATTTTTCGTAAGGTTGCGATTGAAATGTAGACATAACAAGCACGCACACATGCCGCCTCCCAAGCTTTAGGGTGGTACCGAACACAGGCCATCGAGGTTCCAAGCAAGCACGCTACCGCTAGGATACGGCTGCTTCTGCCGCTAGGTATACATAGTAAATAAACGTACTGCACCAGCAGTTGTAATGGTGCTTGTGTGACGTGAATTCTGCTTGTAATCTGTGATAAGAGCTATGATATCAATACATATGTTCTGCTACCATTCTGATTGATATTGCGCTGCTTTGCTCGATGCTGTGGTATATGGCGAATGACACTTATGATAGCACGTCAACGCACCGCATAGTGAGCTTTTTTTTTTCTCGAAAAAAAAGCATATATATGTGCTTTAGATTAACGTGAGTTCCCACGTTACAGCATACAATTAGGTACCATTAGTCGCAAAGCTGATGTCGACGTTCCTGTTTAATCCAAGTTACGAATACTCATGAGTGGGTACTTTCGCTTTCACAAAAACCTTGATCCTACTCGTAATAATTGGCTGAATGCCAAACAATTCGTCATAGGCAATTGCACTATTGACTGCTTCGCATGACACCGATTCCCACAGTGCGTGGGATCTGCAGGATTTTTATTTAATCACGTCATTTAAACTCCATCACGCAGTCCGTGTCGCGCAGGTACGTCCGTGTCCTAGGCTTCCTGAGCGGCTTCCAAGCCTTTCTGCCAAAAAATAAAAATAAAATAACATAAGAAGAAAGAAAAAAAAAAGCACTGAATTCTATCTGCGTTTAGGCCTGTGACTGGCATGGATCTTGGGAAAACGACGCCAAGAGACTTTCTAAGATGTGCAGTTATACAGATTTGCACGTTACAATACCGCCGTAATGATTGCGTAGCGGGTGCTTCCCTACTCGGCGAAATGATAAGAGTTATGTCGCAGGGGATAGCTACCACCTCTACTTGCACTAGTTTCCTCAAGCGTTTAAAATGGCCTCTAAGAAGGTCGCTCCTCCAGCTTACGCTGTCACTGTCCTGCGGTTCCGCGCAGGCCTGGCTCTTTTTTGAAATTTCATGCGCCGCCGCTGCGGTACAACGATCACGGTGCTCAGTTCCTGACCCGAAAGACGCAGGTTCAATCTCGGCTGCCGCTGTCGCATTTCCACGGAAACAAAATGCAGCATTCAGCTGTACTGTGAATTGTCGGTGCACGCTTAAAGAACACAAGGTGGCGAAAATTTGCGGAGCCCTCCACTATAGCTATCAATATTAGTAAAATCCCCGGTGACAGGTCGTGTTGTCGTAGTCCTGGATGTTGACGGCCCCATGGTGACCGGACATCACTCTCCCAACAAATTCCAATACGTGATCGGTTCACTGACTGTAGTTAAATCACTATATTTCCAATTGATTACTTTACTGCGCATCGATTGCATGCGGCGAATTGAAACCCGTGAATTCGCAAGGCGTGTTTGTAGCATTTTTGAAAGAATTTTCGAGATGAAACCACCTCTGAGATGCGAATTACCAAAGTATTCGACGAAATAACGCAGCCTTTAGCGGTTACTTTTGCGCCACAGAATGCACAAGGGGACGCTTTGTTGCAAAACTAACTGGAACGGCAGTACACTTATGCGGTAAGTTGGACGGCGCACATACTCACATTTGTGCCACTCTCATATTCTAATACGAGTCGATATATCCTGCGAACTCACCGAGTGGATTTCTTCGGTCAGGTATGTACCTCAAGGCAATTATATAAAATGTAATTAGTGAGGTGTATTAAATAAGCCGATTCTGTATTTGAATCTTTTGTGCGGGTGATATCAGCCATTTTGTGTAGTCGGGCTCAAGGATTGTGGTTATACTATCTGTCACAGGCGACATTTAAAAGCTCTGTGGTAAAAAAAAAATACTGCAAATTTAAACAGAGTATACCCCTTATCATTTCACCGAGGACACCGGGAAACCAATTACGAACTTAAGTGTGAAACAGAAAACGGATGAAGGTTCAGTAATTATTTGAGATGCTCCTATTTAACGTGGAAATGTGACACTTACGCCACAGATTGTGCCTTCAACATTAGAGCATTTTACACCTTACAAAAATTTGGTGTCCTTTAAAGTACGGCTAGCACCCTGAGAAACAATGGTTCTAACGTCAGTACAAATTTTTGGATCACTTCAGCAACAAATCTCATAAACACAGTGTAATTAACTTACTTAAACTGAGTAATCATTGTTCGGGTCTCGCTATATGCTTCATAATTCAGTTCTGTGCACGAACAGCGTGCTTCGCACAGTGCACCGATTAGACCGGTAGCACTGTGCCTCGTTCATACAACGTAAGGAAATTGGGTGGTAACGAGCAGTCTCAAAATTTTTAATGAACAGAAATAAAGAAACAAACGTCTACATATTAAACCTGGGGATCACGTCATCTAGAGAGTGGCTCTTATTTTCTCTGAAATTATAGCCACCAACCTTCATTATTCCAGAGAAGTGCCAGAACCACTCAAGAGTATCGAGCAACGCCCCTGAAAAGGCCGAGAATCAATGGGTGTTAAGTGAGTGCCGCCAACCCCCAAAACACTCGCCTCACTTTGCCCAGGCATAGTCGCTCCTTACCGTAGTCACTCCTTCGTTTTCATTTGAACCTATGTTTACCAAGTCTCATGTTATTTTAGAGGGGCAGAGTGCGTGCGTGGTATGCGCGAAGATTTCGCTCAATTGAAACTCTAGCGCAGTGTAATTTTTTCTAGACTGTAAAGAAATAATAAACATAGATTGAAATGAAACTAACACTGGTAAATTAAACTAATTTTCACCACGATTTCATTCATTGGAGCTGCACAATATCCAGGTTTGATAGCATTAAGGTCAGAGCAAGTTCAAGTCACAAGTCTTACAAGATGGACGTCACGTGTACAATACCAATGTTCTTTACCAGTGAAATTGCTCAATGCCCCGGCTAACCGGTAATGTAGTGGCCATTAAAGCTTACAATCGAAAATAGACGATGTAGACAGGCATAGAGATGAAGTGCACTACAGTGTCCACTAAGCAGGACTGCAGGGAGAGAGAAGCATTTATTATTTGGACGCTCAAGACTGGCGCTCCCTATAGTTTATGATTTTGAAAAAAATGAAATAAACTTGACTTGACTTGACTTGAAGAAATTGTTTGGTCATAGCCACCATGTTCGTAGAGTGGTGCACCGGGTCTAGCAGGTCTTCAGGCACAGGTGTAGCAGCTGGACCTCTCTGCCACCTTCGTCTAACTCATGCATAGTGACCATGTGATCCTCGAGTTTTCATGCCATGCACTGACGTTGATGTCTCTGCATCCCTGCACGATGTGCCACACGGTGCAGGACGCATCCAGAGCCGTACATTTACGTACATAGCTCTGGGTGCATCCAGCGGTACTGTTATGACTCTCCTTTCGAGCTCTACGTGGACACATCATAGATAGAGCAGCAGTAGGAGGTTGAGTGGGTGAAAGGTGGTTCACTAGTATGCCTTGCACGAAGCCGTGCAATCTTTCTGAGTGCTACTGGTTCTTGTTTTGATGAACTTGAATTGATTGGCGCAAATAGTAGGACAAGGACAAGAACCACAAGACCCGGACAGGCGCGCTCCTCCGCCTCTTGTGTTCGTTGTCCGGGTCTCAGTATTTGCGTCAATGAACCTAAGTTCTGCCTTGCACCAACTAGCCTGACAGCGGACGCTACTAAGCTATCTTCTTTGTTTTACGGTTTGGTGATGGGTATAGATTCCTGCAGTGTTGCAGGATGTCTTGGGTGTCCCGTGCTCCCGTCTTGTCACTTTGCTAGTAGGGGCTCGGTCTACGTGGAAGCAGGCAAAGATGCCCGCAGCCTTGTTTTTTTTTTTTTTTTTGC
Organism: Hyalomma asiaticum; assembly: GCA_013339685.2. Classification (NCBI taxonomy): domain Eukaryota; kingdom Metazoa; phylum Arthropoda; class Arachnida; order Ixodida; family Ixodidae; genus Hyalomma; species Hyalomma asiaticum. The sequence continues at coordinate 36,561 of JABSTT010000043.1, forward strand.
AAAATGACCTTAATTGGACTTTAATTGTGGCGAGCATTGCAGAAGATCCTGAGGGATCTGGCAGAGTTACCTTGGCTCTCTTTTTTTCGAGAATGCGTACAGCAGGACCATTCTGGTAATTTCTGCAAGTGGCGCGATGCAGAGCAAGCGGGTTTTTCCTCCTTTAAACCCTGCTTTTCAGTATATATGTAAACATTTGTAAATGTAAACAGTAAATATGTAAACGAAGGAGTCATGCGCCAGACACTTTATTTACTGTAGGAATATTTCTGACGTCCATCAGAGAGAGCCAGTTCAAGGTTTCTGGGGAATTATCCCACCACTTTATCGATGCATTTCTGAGAGAAAGAAACATGCAAAGAAGAAAAGTTAGCATGAGAAGGTACAAGGACAAAATTGGCGTAAGCGTATACCCGCAGAACACGCCTGTCTCTGACTGCGCAAACAAAACTACTTCACAAGTTTCAGGGCAGTCCAGTATCAGCGGCAAAAGTTTCGTCCCTATAGGTAGGCCAATACTCGCAGTTTCAACAACCACAACTATAATTTCTGTCACACCGATCTACAGCATCCTGTCAGTTGTTAGCACGATTCAGCTATAACTGCACATATCTGAATGGAAATTAAAGTACGTGCTCTAGAATATACGTTTCGAAGCCTCTGTTTAATGGGAATGCACTTACCACTGACATACAAATGTTACATGACGTTTTCGCACTTAAGCTTACTTTGATTTCGATGGCACGGATAATTATTTATGGGCCAAAGCCCGAGACACCAGTAAGGCTCTCTCATTGAACTACATGCTTCTTGAATACGCAATTTATTTCAAAGATCGCCGCCATCCTAAATCTCTCGAACATTACCCACACATAAAACTCCGGACGTGTCACGAGTGCACCCTAAATTTAAGTGCAACCCTTATTCCATCTCACCAAGGGTACCTGGGGCCAAATTCAGAAGGCTTTTTTTATTTATTTATTTACAAGATACTGCAGGCCCGACTGGGGCCCTAGCAGGAGGGGCAGAAGTATACTTAAAAGGGTAATACATAGACACATTTACATACAATGCACTGAGAACAAAAGAAAATACGAAAATAATAGCAGTTTGAATATCACATAAGAAAAGGAACATAAGTAAAATAACATAACATCAATCCGGAAGGCTTTCAATTATTTTTAAACTTCCCACTGCTGATATTGGCAGCTTCACTATCATAACTGCTTTTTAGCATTGTTCAACCGGCTTCGCTAATAGTGTGGCCAGTATTGACAGGCGAAACTATTCTCTAAAAAAGTAGCTTTAGCGTACGACGTTTTTGCGATCACGGGTCCTATAGACTGGGAAGCTTCTATTTCTTATTTCATTTAGCTACAAATACTGCCATTTCTTTGTGACACACTTCAGGGGTGGGTTCAAAACACGTTAACAAAATAAACATAACGTAGTATTGATTAGCATGCACAATAAAAGGAGTGAAACGCTACATGCCCGCGAAACGAAAATACGCACGATAATTCAGTATATACTTTCATTGCTTCCGTTTCAGTTTGGAATGTGACATTTGGGATCATTGTACCTGTAACGTTTTATAATTGTAGACGTACTGAGAACTCGGGCCGTGTGCAGCGTGGTTAGTAGTATATGAAACACTGCCGAGAATGGAAGAATAAATTTCGAAGCGCTTGAAAAGCTAGTCTCGTACAAACACTGTAATTAATCTACGGCATTACGCATTCCCACGAAGACTAACTTTTGAGTTACTCTTCTGTGTTGCTTGAACTACTCACAAATGATCTTCGGGTCCCCTTAAATTACTCGTAATTACTCGTAATTACTCTTAATTATTCTTTCGTTGTCTTGAATTACTCGTAAGTACCGCGAATTACTCTTTTCCTTCGTAATGAGCAAACAGACAATGAAGCCTAGGAAAGCACAGGGGAAGTTACTTGTGGTATTGTAATTGTGGAGAAGGTAGAAAGGAATTAAAGTGGACGAAAAGACAAACCTGCCTTCGGTGGGAACCGAACCCACGACCTTCGGATGTTGCGTCCGATGCTTCGGATGTCGCGTCCGATCGCGTCCGATGTCGCGTGCGATCATAGCCTATAAATATAGGAGGCTATGGTCCGATGCGATGCGGTAGAGCATCGGACGCGACATCCGAAGGTCGTGGGTTCGGTTCCCACCGAAGGCAGGTTTGTCTTTTCGTCCACTTTAATTCCTTTCTACTTTCTCCACAATTACAATACCACAAGTAACTTCCCCTATGCTTTCCAAGGCTTCATTGTCTGTTTGCTCATTAAGTTGTTTCTAACAAATAAAGAACGAGCCCTTAGCCCCTTCCCTCTCGTCTTTTCCTTCGTGGAATTTTTCGTCATTACTTTTTGGGGTCTCTTGAACTATTCAATTAGTCTTAAATTGCCATGACGAAGACACTACCCCTTGCCGAAACGTTGGCTCTAGCAGTACCCCCTGTTCTTCAATGTTTTCAACGGTCTCTCTTCTTATTTGCATCTTCTCTTCTTATTTTATCTTCTCTTCTTGCAGCTTCTCTTCTTATTTGCATTTCACTCATCTCTTAAGTTATACACTTTGTGTCCCTTGACTTAGCCGTTGTTTCTTGTATGTACTGTTTCGTTCTCTTGAATTTCTCGCTGTTACCCTTTGAGACTGTTGGATTCCATCGGGAGCGCTCTCGTCTCCTTCAACAAGCCGGTCTCCGCTACAGTGCCTCGACCAGTTATGATCGTTGGATACACGACGACAGATACCACAAAACACTACGTCAGTTCATACACAACACAGGACTTGCAGCACACATTTATCATAACACACCATAAACTATGCCTTAACAGCAAGCCCATTTCGCAATAATAATAATAATAATAATAATAATAATAATAATAATAATAATAATAAACAACTGCTCGTAAACTTTTCTATACTCTTTGGTTCTCTTATTTGTGTCTCTGGTCTCCGATAACACCTTGCTTCTCCTTTGTAGGATGTCATTGTTTTATATGGCGTCGTATGTTTGGTATCATGTGCGTCGCCGCCGACGGTCACTTTTCGCGTTTCATGAGCCAGATAAGGATTTGGACTTAGAAAAAGTAATGATTGATACTTTACCCCTTCTCCTGGAGTCACGTTCTGGTAAGAGAAAATAAGAAAAGTTGCGTTGCATCAGTGCGTCAAGTAATATAAATCATGTCTAGATGCGAGCGCCGCGCTGAAATGTGTGTTGTAGATATACATGGGCTTATCTTGATTTATTGATTTTCGTTAGGCACATTAACACACAAATGAAGTAATGAGTGGATGTGGATGAGCGAAAAATGGAAAAGTGTGCCGACGCGGCTTCAGGCAACATCGCTCCCTCAGCTAGAATGTGCCTGTATGGTAAGGAGCACGAGACAACTTGTATAGCATACGCAT
>JABSTT010004682.1:0-12823 GCA_013339685.2 Hyalomma asiaticum
ATAGGTGCTTTCCTTGTTGTTTGTTAACCATTGCCTTTCGAGATGTTTCGACCGTTTCTTTAGTGACACAGCAGCTGCGCACTGTAAGTGCATAAAACGTCGTTTCTTGCACTTGTGTTCCTAGCAAAGAATTCGGCACCGCTTACGTCGCTAAAGCTTAGCAGTGTCATTTTCATCATTATTTGCGTTCCAAATAGCCAAACATCGCAGTGCTAATCAGCGAGCCCTGCCCAAATGACGGAAATAGTCGTTTCACGATCGCAAGGTTACGAGAGCATCAAAACATGCCGCAGACGTATGTTTCTGCATGAGAAATTTCCTGTGTGCATACTTCTTAGAGGGACACCTAGAGATGTATATAGGTGCTTTCCTTGTTGTTTATTAACCATTGCCTTTCAAGACGTTTCGACTATTTATTTATTGAACACAGCAGCTGCGCACTGTAAGTGCATAAAACGTCGTTTCTTGCACTTGTGTTCCTAGCAAAGAATTCGGCACCGCTTACGTCGCTAAAGCTTAGCAGTGTCATTTTCATCATTATTTGCGTTCCAAATAGCCAAACATTGCAGTGCTAATCTGCGAGCCCTGCCCAAATGACGGAAATAGTCGTTTCACGATCGCAAGGTTACGAGAGCATCAAAACATGCCGCAGACGTATGTTTCTGCATGAGAAATTTCCTGTGTGCATACTTCTTAGAGGGACACCTAGAGGTGTATATAGGTGCTTTCCTTGTTGTTTGCTAACCATTGCCTTCAAGATGTTTCGACCGTTTCTTTAGTGAACACAGCAGCTGCGCACTGTAAGTGCATAAAACGTCGTTTCTTGCACTTGTGTTCCTAGCAAAGAATTCGGAACCGCTTACGTCGCTAAAGCTTAGCAGTGTCATTTTCATCATTATTTGCGTTCCAAATAGCCAAACATTGCAGTGCTAATCTGCGAGCCCTGCCCAAATGACGGAAATAGTCGTTTCACGATCGCAAGGTTACGAGAGCATCAAAACATGCCGCAGACGTATGTTTCTGCATGAGAAATTTCCTGTGTGCATACTTCTTAGAGGGACACCTAGAGGTGTATATAGGTGCTTTCCTTGTTGTTTTGTTAACCATTGCCTTTCAAGATGTTTCGACCGTTTATTTAGTGTACACAGCAGCTGCGCACTGTAAGTGCATAAAACGTCGTTTCTTGCACTTGTGTTCCTAGCAAAGAATTCGGCACCGCTTACGTCGCTAAAGCTTAGCAGTGTCATTTTCATCATTATTTGCGTTCCAAATAGCCAAACATTGCAGTGCTAATCTGCGAGCCCTGCCCAAATGACGGAAATAGTCGTTTCACGATCGCAAGGTTACGAGAGCATCAAAACATGCCGCAGACGTATGTTTCTGCATGAGAAATTTCCTGTGTGCATACTTCTTAGAGGGACACCTAGAGGTGTATATAGGTGCTTTCCTTGTTGTTTTGTTAACCATTGCCTTTCAAGATGTTTCGACCGTTTATTTAGTGAACACAGCAGCTGCGCACTGTAAGTGCATAAAACGTCGTTTCTTGCACTTGTGTTCCTAGCAAAGAATTCGGCACCGCTTACGTCGCTAAAGCTTAGCAGTGTCATTTTCATCATTATTTGCGTTCCAAATAGCCAAACATTGCAGTGCTAATCTGCGAGCCCTGCCCAAATGACGGAAATAGTCGTTTCACGATCGCAAGGTTACTAGAGCATCAAAACATGACGCAGACGTATGTTTCTGCATGAGAAATTTCCTGTGTGCATACTCTTAGAGGGCCACCTATAGGTGTATATAAGTGCTTTCCTTGTTGTTTGCTAACCTTTACCTTCCAAGGTTTCCGACCATTTCTTTAGTGAAATCAGCAGTTGCGCACTGTAAGTGCATAAAACGTCGTTTCTTGCACTTCTGTTCCTAGCAAAGAATTCGCACCGCTTACGTCGCTAAAGCTTAGCAGTGTCATTTTCATCATTATTTGCGTTCCAAATAGCCAAACATTGCAGTGCTAATCTGCGAGCCCTGCCCAAATGACGGAAATAGTCGTTTCACGATCGCAAGGTTACGAGAGCATCAAAACATGCCGCAGACGTATCTTTCTGCATGAGAAATTTCCTGTGTGCATACTTCTTAGAGGGACACCTAGAGGTGTATATAGGTGCTTTCCTTGTTGTTTTGTTAACCATTGCCTTTCAAGATGTTTCGACCGTTTATTTAGTGAACACAGCAGCTGCGCACTGTAAGTGCATAAAACGTCGTTTCTTGCACTTGTGTTCCTAGCAAAGAATTCGGCACCGCTTACGTCGCTAAACCTTAGCATTGTCATTTTCATCATTATTTGCGTTCCAAATAGCCAAACATTGCAGTGCTAATCTGCGAGCCCTGCCCAAATGACGGAAATAGTCGTTTCACGATCGCAAGGTTACGAGAGCATCAAAACATGCCGCAGACGTATGTTTCTGCATGAGAAATTTCCTGTGTGCATACTTCTTAGAGGGACACCTAGAGGTGTATAGGTGCTTTCCTTGTTGTTTTGTTAACCATTGCCTTTCGAGATGTTTCGACCGTTTCTTTAGTGAACACAGCAGCTGCGCACTGTAAGTGCATAAAACGTCGTTTCTTGCACTTGTGTTCCTAGCAAAGAATTCGGCACCGCTTACGTCGCTAAAGCTTAGCAGTGTCATTTTCATCATTATTTGCGTTCCAAATAGCCAAACATTGCAGTGCTAATCTGCGAGCCCTGCCCAAATGACGGAAATAGTCGTTTCACGATCGCAAGGTTACGAGAGCATCAAAACATGCCGCAGACGTATGTTTCTGCATGAGAAATTTCCTGTGTGCATACTTCTTAGAGGGACACCTAGAGGTGTATATAGGTGCTTTCCTTGTTGTTTTGTTAACCATTGCCTTCAAGATGTTTCGACCGTTTCTTTAGTGAACACAGCAGCTTGCGCACTGTAAGTGCATAAAACGTCGTTTCTTGCACTTGTGTTCCTAGCAAAGAATTCGGCACCGCTTACGTCGCTAAAGCTTAGCAGTGTCATTTTCATCATTATTTGCGTTCCAAATAGCCAAACATTGCAGTGCTAATCTGCGAGCCCTGCCCAAATGACGGAAATAGTCGTTTCACGATCGCAAGGTTACGAGAGCATCAAAACATGCCGCAGACGTATGTTTCTGCATGAGAAATTTCCTGTGTGCATACGTCTTAGAGGGAGCACCTAGAGGTGTATATAGGTGCTTTCCTTGTTGTTTTGTTAACCATTGCCTTCAGAGGTTTCGACCATTTATTTAGTGAACACAGCAGCTGCGCACTGTAAGTGCATAAAACGTCGTTTCTTGCACTTGTGTTCCTAGCAAAGAATTCGGCACCGCTTACGTCGCTAAAGCTTAGCAGTGTCATTTTCATCATTATTTGCGTTCCAAATAGCCAAACATTGCAGTGCTAATCTGCGAGCCCTGCCCAAATGACGGAAATAGTCGTTTCACGATCGCAAGGTTACTAGAGCATCAAAACATGACGCAGACGTATGTTTCTGCATGAGAAATTTCCTGTGCGCATACTCTTAGAGGGCCACCTATAGGTGTATATAAGTGCTTTCCTTGTTGTTTCGCTAACCTTTACCTTCCAAGGTTTTCCGACCATTTCTTTAGTGAAAACAGCAGTTGCGCACTGTAAGTGCATAAAACGTCGTTTCTTGCACTTGTGTTCCTAGCAAAGAATTCGGCACCGCTTACGTCGCTAAAGCTTAGCAGTGTCATTTTCATCATTATTTGCGTTCCAAATAGCCAAACATTGCAGTGCTAATCTGCGAGCCCTGCCCAAATGACGGAAATAGTCGTTTCACGATCGCAAGGTTACGAGAGCATCAAAACATGCCGCAGACGTATGTTTCTGCATGAGAAATTTCCTGTGTGCATACTTCTTAGAGGGACACCTAGAGGTGTATATAGGTGCTTTCCTTGTTGTTTGTTAACCATTGCCTTCAAGATGTTTCGACCGTTTCTTTAGTGAACACAGCAGCTGCGCACTGTAAGTGCATAAAACGTCGTTTCTTGCACTTGTGTTCCTAGCAAAGAATTCGGCACCGCTTACGTCGCTAAAGCTTAGCAGTGTCATTTTCATCATTATTTGCGTTCCAAATAGCCAAACATTGCAGTGCTAATCTGCGAGCCCTGCCCAAATGACGGAAATAGTCGTTTCACGATCGCAAGGTTACGAGAGCATCAAAACATGCCGCAGACGTATCTTTCTGCATGAGAAATTTCCTGTGTGCATACTTCTTAGAGGGACACCTAGAGGTGTATATAGGTGCTTTCCTTGTTGTTTTATTAACCATTGCCTTTCAAGACGTTTCGACTATTTATTTATTGAACACAGCAGCTGCGCACTGTAAGTGCATAAAACGTCGTTTCTTGCACTTGTGTTCCTAGCAAAGAATTCGGCACCGCTTACGTCGCTAAAGCTTAGCAGTGTCATTTTCATCATTATTTGCGTTCCAAATAGCCAAACATTGCAGTGCTAATCTGCGAGCCCTGCCCAAATGACGGAAATAGTCGTTTCACGATCGCAAGGTTACGAGAGCATCAAAACATGCCGCAGACGTATGTTTCTGCATGAGAAATTTCCTGTGTGCATACTTCTTAGAGGGACACCTAGAGGTGTATATAGGTGCTTTCCTTGTTGTTTTGTTAACCATTGCCTTTCAAGATGTTTCGACCGTTTATTTAGTGAACACAGCAGCTGCGCACTGTAAGTGCATAAAACGTCGTTTCTTGCACTTGTGTTCCTAGCAAAGAATTCGGCACCGCTTACGTCGCTAAAGCTTAGCAGTGTCATTTTCATCATTATTTGCGTTCCAAATAGCCAAACATTGCAGTGCTAATCTGCGAGCCCTGCCCAAATGACGGAAATAGTCGTTTCACGATCGCAAGGTTACTAGAGCATCAAAACATGACGCAGACGTATGTTTCTGCATGAGAAATTTCCTGTGTGCATACTTCTTAGAGGGACACCTAGAGGTGTATATAGGTGCTTTCCTTGTTGTTTTGTTAACCATTGACCTTTCAAGATGTTTCGACCAGTTTCTTTAGTGAAACAGCAGCTTGCGCACTGTAAGTGCATAAAACGTCGTTTCTTGCACTTGTGTTCCTAGCAAAGAATTCGGCACCGCTTACGTCGCTAAAGCTTAGCAGTGTCATTTTCATCATTATTTGCGTTCCAAATAGCCAAACATTGCAGTGCTAATCTGCGAGCCCTGCCCAAATGACGGAAATAGTCGTTTCACGATCGCAAGGTTACGAGAGCATCAAAACATGCCGCAGACGTATGTTTCTGCATGAGAAATTTCCTGTGTGCATACTTCTTAGAGGGACACCTAGAGGTGTATATAGGTGCTTTCCTTGTTGTTTTGTTAACCATTGCCTTTCAGAGATGTTTCGACCGTTTATTTAGTGAACACAGCAGCTGCGCACTGTAAGTGCATAAAACGTCGTTTCTTGCACTTGTGTTCCTAGCAAAGAATTCGGCACCGCTTACGTCGCTAAAGCTTAGCAGTGTCATTTTCATCATTATTTGCGTTCCAAATAGCCAAACATTGCAGTGCTAATCTGCGAGCCCTGCCCAAATGACGGAAATAGTCGTTTCACGATCGCAAGGTTACTAGAGCATCAAAACATGACGCAGACGTATGTTTCTGCATGAGAAATTTCCTGTGTGCATACTTCTTAGAGGGACACCTAGAGGTGTATATAGGTGCTTTCCTTGTTGTTTTGTTAACCATTGCCTTTCAAGATGTTTCGACCGTTTATTTAGTGACACAGCAGCTGCGCACTGTAAGTGCATAAAACGTCGTTTCTTGCACTTGTGTTCCTAGCAAAGAATTCGGCACCGCTTACGTCGCTAAAGCTTAGCAGTGTCATTTTCATCATTATTTGCGTTCCAAATAGCCAAACATTGCAGTGCTAATCTGCGAGCCCTGCCCAAATGACGGAAAATAGTCGTTTCACGATCGCAAGGTTACGAGAGCATCAAAACATGCCGCAGACGTATGTTTCTGCATGAGAAATTTCCTGTGTGCATACTTCTTAGAGGGACACCTAGAGGTGTATATAGGTGCTTTCCTTGTTGTTTTGTTAACCATTGCCTTTCAAGATGTTTCGACCGTTTCTTTAGTGAACACAGCAGCTGCGCACTGTAAGTGCATAAAACGTCGTTTCTTGCACTTGTGTTCCTAGCAAAGAATTCGGCACCGCTTACGTCGCTAAAGCTTAGCATTGTCATTTTCATCATTATTTGCGTTCCAAATAGCCAAACATTGCAGTGCTACTCTGCCAGACCTGCCCAAATGACGAAAATAGTCGTTTCACGATCACAAGGTTACGAGAGCATCAAAACATGCCGCAGACGTATTTTCTGCATGAGAAATTTCCTGTGTGCATACTTCTTAGAGGGACACCTAGAGGTGTATATAGGTGCTTTCCTTGTTGTTTTGCTAACCATTACCTTCCAAGGTGTTCCGACCATTTCTTTAGTGAAATCAGCAGTTGCGCACTGTAAGTGCATAAAACGTCGTTTCTTGCACTTGTGTTCCTAGCAAAGAATTCGGCACCGCTTACGTCGCTAAAGCTTAGCAGTGTCATTTTCATCATTATTTGCGTTCCAAATAGCCAAACATTGCAGTGCTAATCTGCGAGCCCTGCCCAAATGACGGAAATAGTCGTTTCACGATCGCAAGGTTACGAGAGCATCAAAACATGCCGCAGACGTATGTTTCTGCATGAGAAATTTCCTGTGTGCATACTTCTTAGAGGGACACCTAGAGGTGTATATAGGTGCTTTCCTTGTTGTTTTGTTAACCATTGCCTTTCAAGATGTTTCGACCGTTTATTTAGTGAACACAGCAGCTGCGCACTGTAAGTGCATAAAACGTCGTTTCTTGCACTTGTGTTCCTAGCAAAGAATTCGGCACCGCTTACGTCGCTAAACATTAGCATTGTCATTTTCATCATTATTTGCGTTCCAAATAGCCAAACATTGCAGTGCTAATCTGCGAGCCCTGCCCAAATGACGGAAATAGTCGTTTCACGATCGCAAGGTTACGAGAGCATCAAAACATGCCGCAGACGTATGTTTCTGCATGAGAAATTTCCTGTGTGCATACTTCTTAGAGGGACACCTAGAGGTGTATATAGGTGCTTTCCTTGTTGTTTGTTAACCATTGCCTTTCAAGATGTTTCGACCGTTTATTTAGTGAACACAGCAGCTGCGCACTGTAAGTGCATAAAACGTCGTTTCTTGCACTTGTGTTCCTAGCAAAGAATTCGGCACCGCTTACGTCGCTAAAGCTTAGCAGTGTCATTTTCATCATTATTTGCGTTCCAAATAGCCAAACATTGCAGTGCTAATCTGCGAGCCCTGCCCAAATGACGGAAATAGTCGTTTCACGATCGCAAGGTTACGAGAGCATCAAAACATGCCGCAGACGTATGTTTCTGCATGAGAAATTTCCTGTGTGCATACTTCTTAGAGGGACACCTAGAGGTGTATATAGGTGCTTTCCTTGTTGTTTGTTAACCATTGCCTTTCAAGATGTTTCGACCGTTTATTTAGTGAACACAGCAGCTGCGCACTGTAAGTGCATAAAACGTCGTTTCTTGCACTTGTGTTCCTAGCAAAGAATTCGGCACCGCTTACGTCGCTAAAGCTTAGCAGTGTCATTTTCATCATTATTTGCGTTCCAAATAGCCAAACATTGCAGTGCTAATCTGCGAGCCCTGCCCAAATGACGGAAATAGTCGTTTCACGATCGCAAGGTTACGAGAGCATCAAAACATGCCGCAGACGTATGTTTCTGCATGAGAAATTTCCTGTGTGCATACTTCTTAGAGGGACACCTAGAGGTGTATATAGGTGCTTTCCTTGTTTTGTTAACCATTGCCTTTCAAGATGTTTCGACCGTTTAGTTAGTGAACACAGCAGCTGCGCACTGTAAGTGCATAAAACGTCGTTTCTTGCACTTGTGTTCCTAGCAAAGAATTCGGCACCGCTTACGTCGCTAAAGCTTAGCAGTGTCATTTTCATCATTATTTGCGTTCCAAATAGCCAAACATTGCAGTGCTAATCTGCGAGCCCTGCCCAAATGACGGAAATAGTCGTTTCACGATCGCAAGGTTACGAGAGCATCAAAACATGCCGCAGACGTATGTTTCTGCATGAGAAATTTCCTGTGTGCATACTTCTTAGAGGGACACCTAGAGGTGTATATAGGTGCTTTCCTTGTTGTTTTGTTAACCATTGCCTTTCGAGATGTTTCGACCGTTTATTTAGTGTACACAGCAGCTGCGCACTGTAAGTGCATAAAACGTCGTTTCTTGCACTTGTGTTCCTAGCAAAGAATTCGGCACCGCTTACGTCGCTAAAGCTTAGCAGTGTCATTTTCATCATTATTTGCGTTCCAAATAGCCAAACATTGCAGTGCTAATCTGCGAGCCCTGCCCAAATGACGGAAATAGTCGTTTCACGATCGCAAGGTTACGAGAGCATCAAAACATGCCGCAGACGTATGCTTCTGCATGAGAAATTTCCTGTGCGCATACTCTTAGAGGGCCACCTAGAGGTGTATATAGGTGCTTTCCTTGTTGTTTGCTTAACCTTACCTTCCAAGATTTTCGACCATTTCTATTAGTGAAAACAGCAGTTGCGCACTGTAAGTGCATAAACGTCGTTTCTTGCACTTGTGTTCCTAGCAAAGAATTCGGCACCGCTTACGTCGCTAAAGCTTAGCAGTGTCATTTCATCATTATTTGCGTTCCAATAGCCAAACATTGCAGTGCTAATCTGCGAGCCCTGCCCAAATGACGGAAAATAGTCGTTCACGATCGCAAGGTTACGAGAGCATCAAAACATGCCGCAGACGTATGTTCTGCATGAGAATTTCCTGTGTGCATACTTCTTAGAGGGACACCTAGAGGTGTATATAGGTGCTTTCCTTGTTGTTTTGTTAACCATTGCCTTTCAAGATGTTTCGACCGTTTATTTAGTGAACACAGCAGCTGCGCACTGTAAGTGCATAAAACGTCGTTTCTTGCACTTGTGTTCCTAGCAAAGAATTCGGCACCGCTTACGTCGCTAAAGCTTAGCAGTGTCATTTTCATCATTATTTGCGTTCCAAATAGCCAAACATTGCAGTGCTAATCTGCGAGCCCTGCCCAAATGACGGAAAATAGTCGTTTCACGATCGCAAGGTTACGAGAGCATCAAAACATGCCGCAGACGTATGTTTCTGCATGAGAAATTTCCTGTGTGCATACTTCTTAGAGGGACACCTAGAGGTGTATATAGGTGCTTTCCTTGTTGTTTTGTTAACCATTGCCTTCAAGATGTTTCGACCGTTTATTTAGTGAACACAGCAGCTGCGCACTGTAAGTGCATAAAACGTCGTTTCTTGCACTTGTGTTCCTAGCAAAGAATTCGGCACCGCTTACGTCGCTAAAGCTTAGCAGTGTCATTTTCATCATTATTTGCGTTCCAAATAGCCAAACATTGCAGTGCTAATCTGCGAGCCCTGCCCAAATGACGGAAATAGTCGTTTCACGATCGCAAGGTTACTAGAGCATCAAAACATGACGCAGACGTATGTTTCTGCATGAGAAATTTCCTGTGTGCATACTTCTTAGAGGGACACCTAGAGGTGTATATAGGTGCTTTCCTTGTTGTTTTGTTAACCATTGCCTTCAAGATGTTTCGACCGTTTCTTTAGTGAACACAGCAGCTGCGCACTGTAAGTGCATAAAACGTCGTTTCTTGCACTTGTGTTCCTAGCAAAGAATTCGGCACCGCTTACGTCGCTAAAGCTTAGCAGTGTCATTTTCATCATTATTTGCGTTCCAAATAGCCAAACATTGCAGTGCTAATCTGCGAGCCCTGCCCAAATGACGGAAATAGTCGTTTCACGATCGCAAGGTTACGAGAGCATCAAAACATGCCGCAGACGTATGTTTCTGCATGAGAAATTTCCTGTGTGCATACTTCTTAGAGGGACACCTAGAGGTGTATATAGGTGCTTTCCTTGTTGTTTTGTTAACCATTGCCTTTCAAGATGTTTCGACCGTTAGTGAACACAGCAGCTGCGCACTGTAAGTGCATAAAACGTCGTTTCTTGCACTTGTGTTCCTAGCAAAGAATTCGGCACCGCTTACGTCGCTAAAGCTTAGCAGTGTCATTTTCATCATTATTTGCGTTCCAAATAGCCAAACATTGCAGTGCTAATCTGCGAGCCCTGCCCAAATGACGGAAATAGTCGTTTCACGATCGCAAGGTTACGAGAGCATCAAAACATGACGCAGACAGTATGTTTCTGCATGAGAAATTTCCTGTGTGCATACTTCTTAGAGGGACACCTAGAGGTGTATATAGGTGCTTTCCTTGTTGTTTGTTAACCATTGCCTTTCAAGATGTTCGACCGTTTATTTAGTGACACAGCAGCTGCGCACTGTAAGTGCATAAAACGTCGTTTCTTGCACTTGTGTTCCAGCAAAGAATTCGGCACCGCTTACGTCGCTAAAGCTTAGCAGTGTCATTTTCATCATTATTGCGTTCCAAATAGCCAAACATTGCAGTGCTACTCTGCCAGACCTGCCCAAATGACGAAAATAGTCGTTTCACGATCGCAAGGTTACGAGAGCATCAAAACATGCCGCAGACGTATGTTCTGCATGAGAAATTCCTGTGTGCATACTCTTAGAGGGACACCTAGAGGTGTATATAGGTGCTTTCCTTGTTGTTTTGTTAACCATTGCCTTTCAAGATGTTTCGACCGTTTATTTAGTGAACACAGCAGCTGCGCACTGTAAGTGCATAAAACGTCGACGCAGACGTATGTTTCTGCATGAGAAATTTCCTGTGCGCATACTCTTAGAGGGACACCTAGAGGTGTATATAGGTGCTTTCCTTGTTGTTTTGTTAACCATTGCCTTCAAGATGTTTCGACCATTTTCTTTAGTGAACACAGCAGCTGCGCACTGTAAGTGCATAAAACGTCGTTTCTTGCACTTGTGTTCCTAGCAAAGAATTCGGCACCGCTTACGTCGCTAAAGCTTAGCAGTGTCATTTTCATCATTATTTGCGTTCCAAATAGCCAAACATTGCAGTGCTAATCTGCGAGCCCTGCCCAAATGACGGAAATAGTCGTTTCACGATCGCAAGGTTACGAGAGCATCAAAACATGCCGCAGACGTATCGTTCTGCACGAGAAATTTCCTGTGTGCATACTTCTTAGAGGGACACCTAGAGGTGTATATAGGTGCTTTCCTTGTTGTTTTGTTAACCATTGCCTTTCAAGATGTTTCGACCGTTTAGTTAGTGAACACAGCAGCTGCGCACTGTAAGTGCATAAAACGTCGTTTCTTGCACTTGTGTTCCTAGCAAATTCGGCACCGCTTACGTCGCTAAAGCTTAGCAGTGTCATTTTCATCATTATTTGCGTTCCAAATAGCCAAACATTGCAGTGCTAATCTGCGAGCCCTGCCCAAATGACGGAAATAGTCGTTTCACGATCGCAAGGTTACGAGAGCATCAAAACATGACGCAGACGTATGTTTCTGCATGAGAAATTTCCTGTGTGCATACTTCTTAGAGGGACACCTAGAGGTGTATATAGGTGCTTTCCTTGTTGTTTTGTTAACCATTGCCTTTCAAGATATTTCGACCGTTTATTTAGTGAACACAGCAGCTGCGCACTGTAAGTGCATAAAACGTCGTTTCTTGCACTTGTGTTCCTAGCAAAGAATTCGGCACCGCTTACGTCGCTAAAGCTTAGCAGTGTCATTTTCATCATTATTTGCGTTCCAAATAGCCAAACATTGCAGTGCTAATCTGCGAGCCCTGCCCAAATGACGGAAATAGTCGTTTCACGATCGCAAGGTTACGAGAGCATCAAAACATGCCGCAGACGTATTTTCTGCATGAGAAATTTCCTGTGTGCATACTTCTTAGAGGGACACCTAGAGGTGTATATAGGTGCTTTCCTTGTTTTGTTAACCATTGCCTTTCAAGATGTTTCGACCGTTTCTTTAGTGAACACAGCAGCTGCGCACTGTAAGTGCATAAAACGTCGTTTCTTGCACTTGTGTTCCTAGCAAAGAATTCGGCACCGCTTACGTCGCTAAAGCTTAGCAGTGTCATTTTCATCATTATTTGCGTTCCAAATAGCCAAACATTGCAGTGCTAATCTGCGAGCCCTGCCCAAATGACGGAAATAGTCGTTTCACGATCGCAAGGTTACGAGAGCATCAAAACATGCCGCAGACGTATGTTTCTGCATGAGAAATTTCCTGTGTGCATACTTCTTAGAGGGACACCTAGAGGTGTATATAGGTGCTTTCCTTGTTGTTTTGTTAACCATTGCCTTTCAAGATGTTTCGACCGTTTATTTAGTGAACACAGCAGCTGCGCACTGTAAGTGCATAAAACGTCGTTTCTTGCACTTGTGTTCCTAGCAAAGAATTCGGCACCGCTTACGTCGCTAAAGCTTAGCAGTGTCATTTTCATCATTATTTGCGTTCCAAATAGCCAAACATTGCAGTGCTAATCTGCGAGCCCTGCCCAAATGACGGAAATAGTCGTTTCACGATCGCAAGGTTACGAGAGCATCAAAACATGCCGCAGACGTATGTTTCTGCATGAGAAATTTCCTGTGTGCATACTTCTTAGAGGGACACCTAGAGGTGTATATAGGTGCTTTCCTTGTTGTTTTGTTAACCATTGCCTTTCAAGATGTTTCGACCGTTTCTTTAGTGAACACAGCAGCTGCGCACTGTAAGTGCA
>JABSTT010004683.1:0-20355 GCA_013339685.2 Hyalomma asiaticum
GCAAGATTCGCTTCAGTGTGGCACTAGCTTTGCCCTACACGGACCTAAATTTCCTAGAACTAAGTGCTGTTTGAGATATTGATACAGTCTACGCTCGTTAGAGCGGACCCGCGTACAACAGACTTTCGGATATAATGGACCATATCTTGACCCAGGTTTGGTCCATGTATTTTATCAATGCAGCCAACTTCGCTTTGAACGGACTCCGCTACAACGGACTATCGGCTACAGCGGACAAAATTAATGGCAGTTTTTTGCCAAAGTTGCACATACAACGGACTTTTGCCGTTTCGACGCGGACTGACAACATACTTTGCCACGCCGGTGTTTTAAGCAAAAATTTTAAACTGCGGCTGGCAACATTGGTGCTCATCTGGCCAAGCCGAGCCTCTAGCCAAGCCAGCCTGAGAGCATAACAAACGCCATTTTGTCGTTATGTTCCGCGGGGAATGGTTGTGCCGCACCGAGGGCAAGTGCTGAGATGATGGCCTCCAGAAAACGGAAACAAATTTCGCTCAGCGATAAAATGAAAATTGTGAGTGAAATTGCACGCGAAGAAAGCAGGCGGATGTTGCCAAAGCTATGGGACTATCGAAGCAGACCATGAATTCCATCGTGCACAACAAAGGTATCGCCGGCAACAATCGTCGGTGGAACTTTACCTCAAGTGCTTCAGGCTCCGTGAAGTGACCTAAGGGGGCCGCCAGTCACTGATAACGAGTTCTTTTCGAGTTAGGGTGAATAAAAAGCTTTTCTTTGTTCGTTTTTTTCTACCTTGGATGTTCGTCGTTATCTCCGCAATCGCATCGTTAGGCATTGCAACCAACGCTTTGGTAGTGAGGCGTTCCTGAGCTCCCAACCCAAATACCGGCGAGTTCCACTGAGAAGTTGTAATGAATAGCTTCTACGCGCGAGGTGCGTGGTAATGAATGCACGTGCTAATTCAGCTTAGCAACGGTCTTGGATTAGCTGAGCAGAAATGCGTCCGTGCAAAAAATGAATTTGTGATGCCGACCGTTAGAATGAGCCCCAGCTGAAACCAGTTCTTTTTGTAACATGAGCGGCTCTGTGACGGCAAGCTGTTAGATTAGTAGCTTTTGACTGAGCCTCGCTAATGTTTACATGGTTTTGGCAGCCACCCATCAGCCTTCCGCCACTTAGTACTGTTGCATTTTCTGATGAAAGTTGAACATTGCTATAGTTACAAATTACCCCACTGTCGGTCGTAGCCACGCCATGGTGTTTATATTCGGACGCAGGTATTTAAAAAGGACTAATCACGCAGCTGAGCGATGTCAGCGATGATAAACACCGGGCCTTACACCCCCCCCCCCCCTTACGTTCGATGTCTGGATATTACGGACTTCGGATACAAACAGACATTTTTTCCCGGATTATGAGGGTCCGTTGTAATGAGAGTCGACTGTATTTAGATATTCTGAAGCATTTGCCCATCATTCTACCAAGAAAATGTTCGCCTTTAGTGTCCCTTTAAGGAAATGCCACAGCAGTACTCATACAGTGGAATCTTGTTTACGATCTTCATGGGAGCCAGAAAATAAAGCGTATCATCCAAGAATCATATCAGCAAATGAAAATATATTGCACCTATGGTGTGCCAGAGGGGGAGAAAATCGTAATATCCCGAAAATGTATTAATCGGGATCGTGCCAACAGGGTTCATTGAAATACGCAATAAATACAGCTGAGCTATAAACAGCTTTCCTAAACCGTTTAGCAACCTTACAGTGAGTTAAGGACAGATGGCTATGGACACTCACTTGTTTCCGTACAAGTGCATGCATCGCACTGTCGATGTGTGCCCATAAGTGTGTGCAGGCACATGCCCGTGTCAGCATTCCAGACGCGGAGGGTGCGGTCGGTGGAGCCGCTCACTACCAGGGAGCCAGCCATTTGCGATGACCACACACCACCCGTGTGGCCAATGAGCGTGCGCAAGCAGCGCCCTGATGTTGCTGACCAAACTTTGAGCGTGTTGTCGTCTGAGCCACTTACAATGCGGTTGCCAGAGAATGCAGGCATGTTATGACGTGGTCCTCGTGACCCCGCAGTACCTGCAAAGACAGCAGCGATGGTGCCAAAAATGAGTAATGTCACACAATTCATAAAAACGCTTCACCTGGCAGGTTTTAATCAAGTGGGGTTTTAACTTCTTGAGGCTGCACAGTAGGCTAAGCTGGTTTGTTTTAGTGGTGGAGGCACCCTGCATTAAGCTATTGTTGGTTCTTAAAAGTTTGAGGGTCAAACTTTTTTGCCGTATGTTAGCCCTTCAAGGTTATTTTCTCTACAGATTTAAATCTTCAGAGTGATCCACTTCAACAAATTTTCTACCAACTTTTTTAGAGTGCCAGTAGGTAGCAAAAAAAATATGCTTTCCTTAGTGGCACATGAATATATAAAATTTCAAATACATAATAACCTTGATGATACGATCAGGATTTATACAAATTTCACGATCATACGAATTTTCGAAAAGCCCTGGACAGCCTACATTATACTGCATATGCCATGGTGGGCTTATACGAAAGGTTCCAAACGAGTCACAGTTCATACGAATGTGGAAACCATAGCCGCAAACAAGCTGGCCAGCACAGCCGCTATAAGGGGAAGTACCGTCTTTAGCGGCTGCCGCTTGATTCTCCTTTCTACCCATGTGCCCCTTTTCAACCTCCAGTCTCTGTGGGGACAGCAGCCGCGAAAAGTAAGGCGAGGAAGAAAGAAGCCGAGTGCCTATTCCTCTTCACGAGTGCACTAGCTCCCATGACCATCATCGGTGGGATGCGCTCGCCAGCACACTTGATGCACGTTGCAAAGTTCGGTGGCGCGAACACAAACATCGCCGCACCGCCATTTTCCAAAGCAAAACTGCACAAGCGTGAGTTTGAGGACAATGGGCAGTGCTTCGCTGTCGCTTTACTACAGAGGCAGAAAAAGGTAATCATACGAAAGGTAGCCTGCTTGTTCGGTCCACCACCTGACCACCAGCTTACCTTATCCTTGCGATAACCATCTGCCTCTGTGCATGCGTCGCTTTCATTGGACAAGTGTAACATTGCAGCTTATGAGCATGGTGCTGATAGGGCTGTTTTCTTTCCCAAATACTCTGTACAACTTAGACCAAAGGCCAATTCACTCAAAGACACCCATTCTAGAGTGGCCAGCCTACCTTGGGTTCACGTATGGGCTTACAGCGCCAGTTCATCTCTACGTAGTGATGCCGCATGAATGCCAGCTTCCATGGTATAGGCGCTGCAGAGTTGGGTGAGGATGGAGATGTGGAGCAAGACGACAGCCGCCGGCCAAGCACCTCCTGCACATCATCAAGGCCAGCTTCTCGGCACTTCTCACGCCACAGCAGGTTGTCCTCTGCCAGGATGCGCCAATAATGGCATGTCTGTGCTGCACGCAGCAGGTCTCGAGGCTCCAGGAACGACAGCACATACAATGCCAACTGCAAACCATAGGTGGGAAACCGCAGTGTGTGAGACGCATAGGTGTAGAAACTCCCATCCTGAAATGCCATCACAATCATCAGCCTGTCTGTGCTCATTGCAGGGCACGCCACAGGCCTTTTTCATATTTTTCCATTTAACCTGGTCCTGTGCTGACTGTGCCCATGTTATCCCTGCAGACTCCTTGATCTCATCTGCCTACGTAACTTTCTGCCCCCAGTTGCCAGGCTTGCCTTCTCTAGGAATCTGTTCCGTTATCCTTGACAAGTAACGATAGTTTGGCTTTCTCAATACGTGGCCTTCCCATGCTGATTTCTTTTTCTTGATTTCCACTAAAATGTCACTAGTATGCATGTGCTTCCTTACCCACTGTGCTCTCTTCTTGGGGCCCCACAACAGCTTTTTAACACAGTCTGAAAACAGTGCCTACCAGTCATCGAGGCTCCTGTTAAGGGGGGACGTGGGTCTTAAAGGTGTCCTTACTTATTTATGAACCAAATTTGATTAATGTTTGCGTGCTTGTTTGCTTTCTTTTCTGATCCTAAAAATGCAGTTATTTTTCCCCTGAGCTCATTATTTAATGACAATTAACAAGACAACCTCTTTGTTCTTACTACAATAGACAGACTACCACCACACCGAAATATACAAATGGCATATTAATTGTTAGCAGAAGGCATAAGCATCACAACAATGGAAGCATTTTTGTGATTAGGTCATTATTTTTTGCTTTATAGTACAATGAACTGTATCATTTCAAAATGGCCAAGTAAATGTCTCACAAAAAAACAAATTTGACCAACTTAAGCAAGTAATATTAGAAATTTCTTTCCCATGTTGTGTGCTCCAAACATCCAGCTTCATGTAGCAAAAAGAATTATTATTCTATCTTTGATGGCCACTTAAATATCGGAGTAAATGTTTTGCTGGGTGTGCAAATATAGCATTTTAAGAAAACCAAGAAAACAAATAAATGCCATGTTTAGGTGTGAGCAGTTGTAAATGTTTGTACACATACACACTTACAAAAATTTGGTAGGCTAGCATTAGTATATGCTCAAGGTACTAGAATGTGAGTGTGGTGTCATTGGATATGTCCCATTTTAGCATTGACACAGCAAAAAATCAGGTGCTTTATATGCCTTTTAATTGATGATTTGGCTGAAATATGGCCTTAACAGATAGGAAACTTGGCATATATGGAGAGTGATTGATGTAGACTGCAAAAATGCTTTTTTCCAAAAATTGATTTTTTGACAATATTTTTGGTCTTAACATGTGAGCCAAATATTAGTGCACTATGTGCACCAGAGAATTCGCAATTCGGTTCAAATAGGGCTGGAAACTGGCTGCTCTTCTTTCAACATACCGTATTTACTCGCGTAATTTAGCACCCTTTTTCGCGATTTTAGAGCTCCGAAGAGGGGGTGCGCAAAATACGCGGAGATTTCACGAACACATTCGAAATAGTAACATAATGCAACGAGCGAGGTAACTCTTTTGGATACGATCTCACATAACACTACAAAACGTTTGTGTAAGAGAATACAGCTGCTCTATGGACACTTTTCGCAGTCCCTTCGCGTTGACAGCACAGCACGTAGAAGGGTTTACGAGTCGCCCGCTGATGGCTGCCGAGATAGCGCGTGCGCCAGCGCTATCTTGGCCGCCATGTGATTGCTCAGCAGCAGAGCGTCACCCCCGCCCCCCCCCCCCCCCTCCTTGCGTTTTCATGCTTGTTAAAGACGGGCAGGGCAATTCCTCCCCACATCGACGGCAGGTGTCCCGATCGAGATGTTATCGCATGCGTCCACCGAGCGACTGAGATAGGCTGGGCTCCGTTTGATCTCTGCTTCAGCCGTTTTCGTTGCCCCCACTCGCATCGTTTTATTATAGCGACCGTACTTTGGGCTCTGGGGGCTTCCAGAAACAGAATCGGAAAAAGGGACATCGTACTAGCAGCCCCTTTTGCGTACGACTGCTCTCGCCTGCGCAGCAAAGGGTGTGGCCACGCGGTTGTTCAAAGTCTGTCCATGCGCGCACGCCAGCGAGCTGGCTCGGGTGGGACGGGTGAGCGCAAAATATTCCGAGGAATTTTTTTTTTTTTTTTTGTAATGCTGGCTAAACATGAGGGGTGCGCAAATTATGCGAGTGCGCAAATTATGCGGGTAAATACGCTATGTCACAAGGAACATTTGACTCCATCGGTTGATGTAGAACTAGCACTAGCATTAGCAATCCCACAATGAAAGAAATGTCCTCGGTAGTGTTGTTTGTTTGTTCTGAGTTACATAAATGAAGAAAATGCATATATCTTTTTCAGAACAACAAAAGAAGTTGAACGACACAGCCAGTGCTACTTGTGATTTCATTTGTTAAAAGGAGAGCAAGCTACTTTACGATATATTTAAAACCGAATTGCGAATTCCATGGTACAGGCATGCAACACACTAATATTTGGCTAATGTGTTGACAGAGTTTCAATGATTTATTTGCATGGTTTTAAGACAATGCTGAAAAAGTGTTGCATGGCCCTTTTAAAGTTAAAATTTTCCTTTTCGTGGCTCACTCTATTTACTGTACTTGCATGACTGTAGACAGACTTCTGCTAAATTTGAAATTGGAAGTTGGGAGTCAACCTACAATTGAAGCTTAAACATGTCCCGCCAGCAATGGCAAGACAAGTGAGAAATCAGGGTTGCTACAAGTAGTTTGCAACTCTTGTGTTTAGTTTCAGGATCTACCTATGCCATATGGTAATTCCTTGTGCTTGTTCGGAAGTTTTTCACCCATTTGCGAACATTTTACTCTATGCACCATAAAGTTAAAACGCGGCTTTTGCGGGAATGCCAATTGTCAACGGAAGAGCTGCTGTTCCAATCAGAAGCGGCACTCTTGACAGAGGAGAGACTGAATTGTTCAGGGGGCACCGGTACTCGATAGTAGAGCTCTTTTTGGCAGCTGTCAAAAATGTCATTTTTTACATGTGCCGAAAAGAGCTCTTCATGCCTTCCTATTCTTTATGCAGAAAAAGATAACTGTACAGTGGGAAATGACTTTGGACTTTCTGAATAAGTGAGAGCAGCAGTGGCAACTCCAGTGTGAGCTCTCACATGCATGTGCATGTAAATCCATATGACACATGTACAACACACGCAGATGCACATTTCAGATGCATAGTACATGAACACTAAATGTCTAGGTGAACTGTCCTGACGTACCTCTTTTGGCAGAAGGGAGATGAAATCCCTCTGGAATTGTGGCTCGATGACATTCATCATGTGACGCACCTGGCCTGGTTCGCAGCCTTCAATCAGCTGGTCGAGCGCTACAAGCCGCTCAGAATGGCTCCATGACTGCAACAAGAAGTGGTGTAACACTGTGAATGTCATTACACCCTTATAGCACAGTGAAAAGCTGCTAAAAAAAAATGCTGAAGAAAAAAGAATAACTCCATCAGCCTCACCATTATTTGCTCACAAACACTTGCTGCTCAGCTACGTGTGACAAACCTTTCCACCAAAGCTGGCATTTGTGGGGGCCGGGTCCCGCTCGACGCCATGTTTGCCATGGAATGTCCCCGCATCCCCCTCTCCCAGCTGGACGGAGCGGCGACCATTGCCGGGGGGCCGGCCGCTCCGCCACATGTGGCTTTAACATAGGCTGCCATTGGGCAGCGGGAAATTCCTAGAATGTTTGCGCGTTCTGGCAGTTCTGGTTTTAGCGATGCTCGGGAGAACTTGCTGGGTCTTGGAGAGGTGCGCACGTACTTTTGTGGCCCTCCGGCCGACCAGGCCATCGGTCGGATGGCGTGCCTCTGCAACCCCAGCGACCACAGCGGCGACCTGCGACTGACGCCCATGTCTGTATGTTCTTCTATTTTCCTTTTCCGAGGGCTCGCGGTCGCGGGTGCGCTGGCCGGGGTTAGGCTCTCCTTCCTGCATGGTTCTTTTTGTGTGTTATTCTGTGTTCGCGTGTTGTTCATTGTTACTGTCCTTTGTGTTCGTGTGTGTTCGCGTGTTGTTTATCGTTGTTGTCCTTTATATTTAATTCGATCTTGATTCGGCCTTGTTTGTTTGTATTATTTGTTTCATTCAATGTGTTTATTAAATCACCATGCACGGAGAGTGACGCCTAACGTTCTCTTTCGCCGCGTGCGACGGTTTGCGCTGCCCTGCCTCGAGTCGGGCCGCGGACTGGCGCGCGCGCGGCGATGCATGGCTGAGACTAGCTAGCGCGCGAACGCGACTGCCTCATTCTCTGCTCGTTGAGTGCTCGAACCCACTGCAGGGGGTTGCTAGCGGCGATGCCGCTGCTAGCAGTAGTTATTAGTAGAAGAACCCCTACACATTCTGAAAAGCTTAGGTGTAGTATGGCAACTGAAGCCTGCTTTACTAATCTTACCTCCGCTATGACACGAGTGCTCAAAATCAAGCGTATTCGCAAGTAGTCTAGGAATAAATGAAAAGGGTCACTCCTGACAGCCAGTAATATGTTCACATTGTTTTGAACATTTTTATCATAGTGATTCAAATTTGAAGAATACAGTGTTAGGCTGGTACTCAAAAATTTTTTGCTTTATTGGTCCACTTTAAAAGAAATTATACATAGAGCACTAGATGAAGATGTGGCTTTTGTAAAAGTTTGCACAGTCTTGGGTACCCGAGAAGGAGTTTCCTCCTGACAGCCCTAGTAAAACTTCAACAATAAGGCCAAACCTTTCGTGCTTGAAACTGTGATGAACAAGCTATGGCTGTGTTTTTTGCTTTCAAATATGCTCTTCAAATATAAAAAAGATATCCATTGTATTTTCTCATACAAAACAGAATGAATGCATTTAAAAGGCAGACACAAAGCCATGGTTGACTTTTCAACTCCTCACCTGGAAAGTGTTGAGCCATGCGTCAAGCTTTGGTGGTTGAACTAGTGTAGATGGGTGTCTTGTGCGACGAGCGGGCGTGGGTGGCACGACGTCTCGGCCTTCTGTTGGTGTCACAGCAGAAGCGGTAGTTCCGGCAGCAGCAGGCCCTTCGCCGACAGCCGCATAACTTGCCTCCCAGCCACATGGCTTCTTGCCTCCCAACCGTTTCACTTCTTCCCGCTTACGCTTCAGCTGACCCTGCATGACATGTTTGCAACGTGCTTCTGGCAAGTGCGACTTTATGACCCTTAACCTTTCACTGCTTCAACAACACTGCAGCTTGCAAGGAATACCACCTTTGATTTAGATGGAAGGTAAGGAAAATAAAAATTCATATGAAAACTGTACATGTTACCGTTACCTTGACTCATGTTTCAAGTCCTGCCTTTTTTAATGCTGACAGGCAAGAAGAACTAGCCTTCAGTGAAGAAGCAGCTTTTTCAATGAAAACATCAATCCACTCACAGACACATGCTTAATCACAGGGACTGTTTGATCTCACTGCAAGTCTGTTGTATTGAAGAATGGACGCATAATTCTCTCAATAAAGGGCATGGCAAGAAGGACAGGTAAATGCAGCATGAAATGATTAATGTGCGAGAAGAGCGGCGCCGATGAGCAGCAATAGATATAAATACTACAACTACATACCAGTGCAGGCCACAGTTTGAGGTTGAAGCTAAACTTGCTGAAAGGTTGCTGCCCCTGGTGTACATTTCCTTTTTTTCAAGAATTTTTCAGCAAAAGTAATTACCTCATGATTGTTGCTTTAGGTATCATAAGTAATGGAAACTATACAGCTGCTACTGGCTCAATTAAACATAATCCCAAATATTTCACACTTTCTGAAGCAGCAGCATTTAAAATAACGGATGGTTCACAACTCTAAAAAATGAAACAGTTATGCACAACCATACAGCAATGTGGTCTGAAATAAAGAAAAATTTTGTATTCTAATAAGGACAGTTTGTCACAATTGCATTTACTGTACTGTACTGCAACTAAGCCATTTTTGTCTGAGGGAATTCCTGACTCAGAGGCTATGGCGTTCCATTGCAAATTAATGTATCATGATGGTAAAGCATCACAAGGTTGATTCTAGGCACATGCAAATATCACAGCAAGTAGGATATGGCATTTCATGGCACAAGATCATCACCATCATCAGCCTATCTTATGTCCACTGCGGGATGAAGGCCTTTCCCAATCCTCTCCATCCTTGCCTGTCCTGCGCGAGCTGATTCCATTTGATGAGTGCATATTTCTTAATTTCATCCCCCCATCTTACTCTCTGTCGTCCAAGGCTACGCTTACCCTCTCTTGGTATCCATTCCGTCGTTATAACCATCCATCGGCTATCTAGCCTTCTCATCACGTGGCCTGCCCAGGTCCATTTTTTTCTTCTTAACATTATTTATTATGTTGACGACCTCAGTCTGTTCCGTGACCTACTCTGCTGTCTTCCTATCTCTTAATGTAAGCACAAGAACAGGAACTGGCCTCCCTGGTGCAACACCATGGCCAGCACCTACACTCGAATTTAATGGCACAAAATACCAAGTACCGTATTTACTCACATAATCCACACACCCTTTCTTTTTTTCGCGAAAGATCGATTGAAAGTGGGGGGGGTGCAAGAATTATGCGGGGAAAATTTTCCGCGCAAACGTACCAGGCGTTGTGGGAGGTGGGGGGGAGAAAAAAAAAACCTGCTGCTACAAGTCAGAGTTTTTGCGCCAACAATTAACTATAAGCTTAGAGAGAATAAAACATTTACTGAATATTTTAAATGTTGACGAGTGGAATCCTTAGTCCAGGTTCCCACAAGCTTCGAAAAGTATACACCATAGACCACTTATAACGTAAGTCACCGGAATCGCGAATACCAGCACTATAAGCGGTACCGCACTATAACCAAAACAACATTTTTGAAGTCTACATGTGTGTAAAAACTGTCGAACAGGTAGCAGCGCGTGCTAGACATTCGAAGCGCGCGACCGGGCTGCTCATCCGCTTTAAAAAAAAGAAAAAGAGAGAGAGAGAGAAAATTTGCATTTCACAGCGGCCGCGCTGTGCAACAAAGAAAAAGAAAAAGTGCGGACTTCCCGCGGAACCGGACTGCGCAGAAAAGTGAACTGATTACTGCACGCGCGATCCTTCGTTTTCTCTGACGCGTGCGCGATGGCAAAAACGGAGTGATCGCAAACCGCCATTCGAGTGGTGCACCTGCCATCCATGCCTTCGCTTCCGTTGTCGAAGTGATTTGTTGCGTTTTAAACGCGGCCGCCATGAACCACAGTCGCCCGCGGCACCCATCTGCAGCCAGCACCGAAAAGGTAGCGCTCATTAGGCCTAATTTGTGGGGTCGTGGGCGGCGCGCCGCACGGGAAGCTTGCCCTTGGTAACGCAGGGATTGGGTGCACAAGAAATCGCGCTTGCGGGGTGATTCAAAGGCACTGCGCGTGAAATGATTAAAACAAAAAAACTGGGGACAAACACCGGTAACGCGGACATCATGCGATCGCGGGCGCGCGTTAGGAGCTGAAAAACAGCCGCAGCAGCATTCTCCGTGGCCTTGGCAGTCCTATCCTCACAGGGCATGCCCGCGATGCGCTGCTGCCGTGGCCTTTTTTTTTTCTCCTTCCTCCATCCGCTCCTTATTCATTCGTTCCACACTTTTTTCTCCTCCATGGCGATTCGTAGCACTCTTCTCGGGCAGTGCACTTCCATTGTGAAGCCTGCTGTCTACCTCGATTGTCCGCTGATTTCCCGGCAGCCGCATTATAACCGGTCTTTCATTTCTCGGAGCTGCACAATAAGCTGCATGCATATACATTAAGTTCTATGGGAGGGTAAACGGGGGCCAGAAAAAAACCGCATTATAGCCGCTCCTGCACTATAAGCGGTTACGTTATAAATGGTCTCTGCTGTACAACTCACCTTAATAAAACCACAGGTTCAACACAGAACAAGATTTATTAGCAAACACTAAAGTTCGAGCCACTCAAGCAATAAAACGTCTCTTGGCCGACCTACTCAGAGTCCGAATTGAGACTGACGTCGCTGATTGCGGCCTCACTGCCACTATCCAACACCATGTCGTCCTCTGTACCGTCCGAGGAGTTTGAAATCCCAGTCTTCTTAAAGCTTCTGACTATAATATCTGGGGAAATCATGGCCCCTGCCTCTGTAATCCACGTGCAGAGTTGCTCCACTGATGGTTTCTTTATTTTGCCTCTGGGAGTCAATACGTGTTCGCCTGCGGCCATCCATTCTGTGTACAGCCTCCGAACATTACCCTTGAATGGTTTGTTTAACGAAATGTCCAGAGGCTGCAGCATCGACGCAAGACCACCAGGAATGATGCCCAAGTCAGTCCGCAGCTCCTTCAGCTTAGTAAGGATTAGAGAAGGTGACTGCGGAAGCTGTCGACAACGAGCAATGCAGGTAAAGAAGTGCCGCTGGCTGGCGTCTCTACACAGTCTTAACCCAGTCGACCATAAGCTCCGCGGTCGTCCATCCCTTCTCCTGCACTGGCACGTGAATGCCAGGAGGTAACTTGCCTTTCGAAGTCTTTCGTTTAAAAACACCGAAAGGTGGCAACTTCGACCTGTCACACTGTCACAGCGAGCACAGCAGTGTATCTTTGCTTTTCTTCACCCGTTGTCCTATTCTAATCTGAACACCCCGCACACCTTTTTAGTCAACTGTTGTGTTGCTAGGCATGTCAAAATTTAGCGGAGTTTGATCCACATTCGCGATCTGCGAGAGCAGGAAGTTCTTCTCCCGCCTGATTCCTAGGATGAACTTGTGAAATCAACGATTTTACTTTCACATGCCGAGGGCAGCCGCTGACACAAAGTCGTTCATCTCCTAAGGGTCAGTCCACTTCGGCGCATAAATAGTGTGGCCCACACATTGCTCGTGCGGAAATCTCGTGCCGGAATGCCCTCCTTCTGGCAATTAAGTGTGCTTAGTTCCGGATGATTTCGATCAAAATGGCACACCTGCCCGCGCAGAGACCCTTGATATAATCAAGAAGTGCCACTTCAACCTGCGGATATTTTCCGGTCTTAGGCCCACGGAAAGCCCGACACGTCTTGTTCGTGGCTTTCAGCAGTTCATGTTGCCGGTGCCAGTAGTGGACACAAAACTCGTCGACCCCAAAGTGCCTGCCAGCGGCCCTGTTGCCGTGTTGCAAGGCATGCTCAATTACTTTCAGCCGTGTAGCTTCCATATCGACCCATAGCGAATCAATGCTGCCAGGGAACGAATGCAACACCATACATAGGACAAAGACCTGCTAACACTAACACGCCACAACGCGAACCATTGCGCTTGTGACTTCGGCTGGATTGGATTAAAGCTCTGTGCGTTGCTAGTCTGAACGATGCTTAAGGAGGGAGGCTACCCCGGAGACAGAACTTTTTTATTTCTTAAAGGGGCCCTGCGACACAAATTGAGCAGGCCGTTTTTATCACTGATTCTAGAACTGTTGCACGCGGGGATGTCGCAGAGAGAGTAGAAACGCCGAAAGCAAAGTGGCTATAATTTTATTTCAGCGAACAAACCGCCCCAAATCGCCTCCCGTTTGAACTGAGGCGACACACAACGGATGTTTTTGTTACAGGAAGTGACATGGAGTGACGACATTGGAGGGGCGGCAGGGGCCAGGCTTGGCACTCCAAGGTGCTTGTCACACACGTGTGGTGTCTGTTTGGTCACGCTTTTCAGTACCAAAATACACTAAAATAGTTTTTATGCTTCGTAAGAAAGAAAGCAAGTATCTGACATTACTTGCAAAACGACACTAGGCGCGCTGTGCAATGGTTTGCGCGTCCATATGGCACGTCCGCTAAGAACACAGCGAGTTCGACGCGTGCCGCCGTATTACTGCGCGTCACGCCATCTATTGCAGGCGCGGCGAAACAACGCGCTGAGCTACCACACGCTCCCGGTGTCTTCCGGTGTCGCTCTATAAGACACGCGTTGCTATTGGACGCCTCCACTGACAGTCAGCGGGAGAGCGAAATACGAAAGGGAATCTTGGTTTCATGCTGTCTGCTCGTGTTTTGAACTTCGAGGGCTAATAACTCCAGTTCTAGACCACCGATTTGCATAATTCTTTTTGCGTTCATCTCAGCATTCGATCCTACACACACTGCAGTACTGCAGACGGCAGTTGAAAAAGTGTCGCAGGGCCCCTTTAAGGGGGGAGGCTACCTTGGAAGGGCAACTTTTTTGTTTGTTGAGATATCCTAATGAAATTTTCAGGGTAGGCTGATAGCAAAGCCATTTGAATAACCACAAAATTTCATGCATTTATGTCCACTGGTTCCCAAGTTACAGCCATTTATCAGGATAGTCCACATGGGTTGCTTAGTCAGGCTCTGGTGAATTTGGCAAATGTGCTAGCACTGTGAAATTTACTATGATGATTCCTGGATGGGTGCTCTACACTAAGACAGAGCTCTTTTTTTAAATTTCCTTGCTGAAAATTTTTAGCAGAGCACTGGATTTAGTGTTTGCCATTTGGCTTTTATCAATGAAATTTGAATTAATTATTACAAATTACAGACACAATAAATTTAAAAAGCGGCTTTGTCTTTGTGTGGGCAATTTATTAAGGTACACAATAAAATAAAACTGATAGAAATCTGATGAACGGTTCCAGAGATATCACCCGACTAAACAGCCTCACTGGCCAAAAAGGTCATTTTGAGAAAACGTGCTTTTAAAGTTACGAGCACATTTCTGTGTCTAAAATAACGCTGAAGGGTAACAAAGCGTCATTTTTCTGCACTGCTATTCTTTTCCGATTCTCCTGGTTTTGTTTTCCGGCATTATCCATAAACGGGTTGCGATCGCCGATGCCGATTCGATATGCTAGACGCGCTTCAACATCGGCAACTACGCCTCATCTATCAATGGCGCAGAATACCTAGGAGTTGGAAACATCGCTGCAGTCGCCTTGCGCTGATAAATAAAAGCAACTTCGGCATGATAAGGCTAGTCGTGGTCGTGGGTAGCACGCTGCCCCGTGGAATCAGCCTTTACGTAATGCGTCAGCGCACGGAACGGCCGAACGCGTGTAGCGTCCCTACTGCCGGCGCCTACAAGCGCGATACGATCTTGCAGGCGCGGAGCGCTAATCACGCGAAAGCGCGACGAGAGATAAGATAGTAGCGGGGAGGCGACTTCACAAAGTACCGCGCGCGATAACGAAAAGCGAAGCGGAAAACTATGGCCAGCCGCACGGCGACAGCAACGGAACAGGCGCTACGCCTAGCCGCAGCAGACGACGCAGGGAGCGACCGCCGGAGGAGAACGGCGCGTCATCGCGCGCAGCAGCCAATGGCAGTCGCGCGTTCCCCCGCTTCCTCGAGGAGCGCACGCTTAGCCCAATCGCGGCTTCGCGTGTGAGCCGCGGGAAACTGGAAAGCCCCCGCGAGCTCCCAATCATAAGCGAATCGGGCTTTGACCACGCCACCACCGCTCCCGCCGATGGTGGAAGAAAAAAGCGCATGAATTTACGAACAAAACAAAACCAAAATGGCGGCCGTAGGTTGAATGGCCGTAGGTTGGGATGTTTCAGCATGCGTTTCGCCGGCGCAGAGGGTGCCGCGGCTCGCGATATACGTGATTTAAGGTGATTTTACGTTGAATTAGGCGCTGATATTTACAGAATAGGTAGTTTATTATACACTGAGCCCAAATATGCGGTTTTCCAAAAATCGCACTTGCCGCGATTTTTCGACTTTCAAGGGCCGCGTCCCCCTTAAGAGATGCTGCTAGGCCGTCGTGCTCTACCACCGTCAGTACAGTAAAACCTCGTTATAACGAAGTTGATGGGGGAGTGGTAATTACTTCGTTATAACCATTAGTTCGTTATAACCAATATCAATTTCATCTATAGGGGTTTCAAGGGGAATTGCGATCACTTCGTTATATCCGATAGTTCGTTATAACGAGGTCCTACTGTAGCGGTAACAAGCAGAGGACATCTGGTGCTGCTACAATTTTCGGGGGTGCAATAATTACTCGAGGAAAAAAAAAATCTCATTTTTGGTGGGCAATGTTGGGGGTGCGAGAATTATGCGAGTGCGAGGATTACACGATTAAATACGGTATTAAAGGTCATCCTTGTAACAACCATTTTGAAGTGCCACCTCAACAAAAATTTAACATTGTACAGCAATCAAGAAATCTGTCACCAAGCTGTCAATCCTCTTCATTGTGAGGAAAGGGTCTCTTAACACATTCCTATCAGTCACAGTGCAGGTTTGCGTGCAGAACCTGTTTTTAGCCGTTCCGTCCAGCAGCAACACAAACGAAAGCATGTATGAGCCACTGGTCAAGTGGACTCTCTGCTCACCCAAAGAACTCCGTTTCTTATTCCCTGAACATATCAGTAAATGCTGTACGTGATCATTGCAATGCCTGTCGTTTGCGACTGAAGGAAGAAGATCAGGTGCTACTCACGCCTGCTGCAGCAAGTGCCGCTTGCTCCTCGTCGCCTTCAGCCATGTCTTCCGTGGAGGAACAGCTACCTTCATCGTCGCTCGTGGGGAGCCCTTCTGAATGGAGTAATCTGTTCACTGAAGTTGCCAAGGATGTTGCCTCGACCTTTGAAGGAGTGGCCAGCTCGTCCCTGCTGCCGCAGCTGCTGCTGCTCCCACTTCCCCACCTGAAGAAATGGTGAAGCCTGTCACATTGCTGCTCTTAGTGGGATATGTCAAAGGAACAAAAAAGAAAATGCAAACAGAAGACCAGGGCACAGCACAAGTACTCATTAACAATTGATGCATTTTGGGAAGGAGTTAGGGGAGAGTTCATGGCCTGCACACTGATAACTATATGTGACAATAGTAATGTTAATTGAGAAAGGGGGGGGTTATCACATGGCAAAACCATGATGTGATTACAAGGCAAGCCGTAGTAAGGGGTCTGCAGAATAATTTTGACAGCTTGTGCCTCTTTGTTGTGCTCTTAAATCTAAGTGCACAGGTGTTTCCACATTTCGCCCTGACAGAATGTGGCCGCTAGGAATCGAACCCTCGCCCTTGAGCTTAGCAGTCCAGCACCTTAGCAACAGAGGTGTGTAATACCCCTGACAGACGGGCGAAAGTAAGGTCCTTTGTACTGAACCCCTTTTCCTACTCTAAAGGACCCTCTGCAGAAAGTAGTTGCGCCGATGACACACAGCAGCACGTGAACTCCTTTAGGTGGTTCCTAAGACGAACACCGCAAAAAAATGGCGCTCCTCGTTAAAGCAGCAAGATAGTGAACATATTTAAAAAGTTACGCATTTAATTACCTTTAGCGATTGCTGAACGTAAAACATCATTTTTATTGCCGATGGCTAATAATATTGATTGTTCGTTTCACGCGCAATCCCTGCCACGACAAAGAAGGAAATGACACTGCCGGAATCCCGCATGGCGGCGATGTGAGCGTTCGAGAATGCGGCAAAAATAAATCTTTGCGGCCCGACAAATCTCATTAGGGCTAAAAGTTAAAGCCTATACGCAAGGCAAGAAAATACTTGCGGGGTGTTGTAATTTTGTGAAAAGTTCTATCTCGTTTGCTGGCCGTGTGCGCTGTCGGCGAGAGTACGCCCTTTACGCTCGAAAAGTAGTTCGCCGATCTACCTTTCTGCAAAGGAACTTTACCGGGAAGGAGATACTCCTTTGTCGTGTGTCACTGGGCATGAATGCCTTTCCGGTAGATGTCCCCTTACCTAAAGTACTTTAGCGTGCCCGTGTGTCAGGGGTATAAATGTGACAAGCAATGATCTCAGGAAATGGACTTGGCCAATTATTTATGAGAACTTTATCCGATTCTGTCTAGCCTTTCTGGCAGTCAATTCATATTGCTCGAAAATGGAGAGGTTTTCGTTCAATGCATATTTGTAGAGCTAGCTGTTTGCCAGAGCTCTTTCTGCTGAAACGTCACAGGATGAAACATTCATAAAGTTATATTTCTCACCAATATCTAAGTTTGGTTAGCCTTTCATCCGAGCTCCTAAACACAAGCACACATAAAAAGTGATGATTCATGTGCAAGATAGAATCGTGCCACCCGACCTGTTTCCCTGAGCATCCTTGGGTAGGTTCTCCCTGGGACTGCATGTCAGGCTGAGCTGTAATTCCTGCAGCAAGGACACGTCTACTCCCGGCACTGCCAGCAAGTCTTCCACTCGGTTGAAACCTCCCTGCAACTGCAAATGTACAAACTTTACTTACACACTATCCGCAATGTATAACCAGCAGATATTTGAAGACATGCCCCACTAATGTTAGACAGATGTGGTCGATCAAGGCCTTGCTTATCCTGAAATGAGCTTCAAAGGTCCTGTCAAGCCCAAATGCAAGGCAACGAACACAGAGAGATACTGAACAAAAATATGAAACAAAAATGGCGTAACCTTCGAAATTAGACTCTAAAGATGCTGTTGACCCTGTATGCAGCATCCATTTCACTTGTTTTTGAACAGACGGCTCTACACTTCAAGGGTTGTCAACTCCCAATGAGTGAATGTCAAACGAGCACTGATGGCAGTGATGTGTGTACCCAAACATCATTGGCAACAGAGGCAGAAATCGGCCCCATGCTCCTCGCCTGAAGAGTTCCTCCCACTCTCCAAGCAACCCTGCTGCACTGCCCTTGCTACTCTCATCCACTTCTGCACTACCCAATGCTGACTGTGTGTACAGAGGCATGGATGCTTAATTTTTGTGAGTGTGCGTACGTGCGTGCATTACCTGCTGCTGTCGATGTCACAAGTTCTTTTTTTTCCTCTGTCTCCTTAGTTATCTCCCTCCTTTTTGGGTTGCAAGGGAGATGTCCTCACCCAAAATACAGTTACTGAGTGCACCCTAACTGTCCTGTCCTCTATTTTTTTTTTTTTCGAGGGGGGGGGGGACAGAATCCTACCAGCGTTTTCCTGACGTCTGTGCTTTGCTCTCGTGTTGCATGAACGGTGCAAGCGAAAGCGACTGCACGAGATGAAGTAGGGTAGTGTGGCTTCTTTAATGCAGGTGCTTGCTGGCATTCGGCAAAGATAATGTCACTTCCATTCGTACATGGTACGCTCACTTGGTGCAGTACTTTGTGAAAAATGCATTGATTTCAGTATTTTCCTGCTGTTTATGCATGAAAAGAAGGTTGTGTCAACCTGTTTTAGCATCCAATCTTTCATTTAGAAATGAAACTCGGTGGCAAAAGTTCTGTTCAATATTGTGCAGTTGTGGCATAATGTTTCATGCAACATCTTCACAGCGTTCAAGGCTTTGAATGACCACAAGAATATTGCCAGAACATTATATGTACATGCAGCAGTGAGGTTTTAGTGTTACCGCTAAAAAAGATCAGCTGGAGAATATTGTTACCTGCTAAAATATGAGAGCAGCCAGAAGTCGGCTTTTTAGATAATTGTAGGCGCCTGCTCATCTGATTTGCTCAGTTCACAGTTGATGCTCAAAGTTATTTCCAAAAATATCGCTTCTGGAATGCATCGAGTGATTAGTTTAGCAGTATCAGATGTGACTTGAGGCATAACAGACCTTCCAACAACACTGTCTTCATGCCAATTTACAAATTGAAAGGTTGCCCATTGTTCCAGGTTTACAGATGGGCCTTACGTCCCATGAGTGAGAAAGTTTGCTTGATGGCAGTCAATTTAGAAAGGTATTACGGCATGGCATTTTCCTTGACAGACAAAAACTGTTACCAGACTTACCATCTTATGTTGATCATGAAATTTTATGGTTGTAACACAGTAGCGTTAAGTCAAGGAGGGTGGGGGTGGGTGGGGCGTGTGGTGGAGGGGAGAATATATCTGGAATCATCAGATAAAACGAGCTGGTAATGGCAATTCTTGACAGTGAAAGCAACACAACATGTCACATAAGCAGAGATAGCACTGACCCTTCGTGCTGCCACAATGGCTTCGGCAGCTGCCCTCCCCAGGCCAACGACCCCTGCCAGGTCGTCGACTGAGGAGATGTTGATGTCCACCTTGGCATCATTCCGCTCGCCTGTGCGTTCCTCCGCAGACATGGGCCCGCCCACGTCCGCAGTCTCAGAGAAGCATCTACAATGTTAAATAAAAACAAAGGCTCTTAGTACCAAGCCACAAAATAGTGCCAACAAATAAGCAGTATACCTCAGAAGAGAAGCAATTCTCAAAATAATTTTTTATTGAAGAATGAGTGCCAGTTTTCATAGCATCTTGTTTGAGCTTCTTATTCCCGATGAGCCTGTAAAAGTTGTGCTAGCAAGGCTTTTTTGTATCGCAGCATAAATGGGCAATGAGACAAATCAGTCCTTTTTTCTTAAACAGTACCAACATGACTTTTGAAGAGCATTTTCTTAAAAGGAGGTTCAACCCACTAAGCCATATAAAATGAGCTCTGGGAAGCTAAGTAATTTATCATAAAGCTCATTTCTACAAACTAGTCTTGGTAACCCAAAGGTGAATTCGTCCCTGTGCACTAAACAGCAATTAAAACAGCAATTAAATTTAAAAGATTAACTGCCTGTGACACATGCATGTGCAGCTTTGCAATCACAATTTTACAAGCAATATCACTGTACTTAGCTTCTCTACCCATGACAGGGATGTGAAATTTTCAAAAACATTGCAGTTTGGACAAGTTGGTATGTCATGATTAGTGTGTTTTAAATTTTGTTTTATGACCAATTTTATAGCCAGATCCGCCACTTGAAAACCAAATTATGACATTTTCACGTTTCTTGGTCTTCATACCTACTAGGGGCCCACCTTTATGGGGTTCCTGCAACTAAACCATGCATTTTTGTACTTGTCCCCCTCCTTATCATAATGTATCTCGGAATTCGGATCAGAGCCACAGTAGGAAAATATCAGTTACTGCAGCAGATGCTCTCGAAAACATTCTTGTTAAATATTTCTCACTTTCATTAACCGTACAATCTTGT
>JABSTT010004684.1:0-21142 GCA_013339685.2 Hyalomma asiaticum
AGTGTCACGCAAAACAAAAATCGGGAGACCAGTTGCTTTACGAATAAGTTCGGTAGCGACAGTCCCCCCTGGCTTAACTTATGAAACAAATTGTTTCTACTTGTTCTTTCATATTGTGACTGCCACACAAACACAGCAAATACCCTATGGAATTTCTTAATGTTGAATCTGGAACAGCTGAGGACTTGCATGAGATACCACAGCTTGCTCACCAAGAAGACTCTGCAAACGGCCGCCCGAGCAAATATGGAGAGGTGATGCCCTGCCCATTTGTCAGTTTGAGCGCACATAGACAGACACATGCACCACGATGACACTAAATACCCAAAATTAACGAAAGACTGCCCGTTTCTAACGCGTTTGTGCTAGCGCGTTACGGCCCGTGTAAGAAGCTGGTGTAAGACGCTGTGGCCTCTCCGCCTTATACTCTCAGCAGTCATGTGATGGCGTCGGCAAACGCGGTGCGCGTTCCGGCCTGTGTAAGGGGCTGCGTAAGACGCTGTGGCCTCTCCCCCTTACTAGAGTGTACTGCACGTTTCTAACGCGTTTGTGCTAGGTCCCTTCAAACGTATACGCGGGTTCGATCCCGGCCGCGGCGGTCGCATTTTCGATGGAGGCGAAAATGCCAGAGGCCCGTGTACTGTGCGTTGTCAGTGCACGTTAAAGAACCCCAGGTGGTCTAAATTTCCGGAGCCCTCCACTACGGCCTTTCTCTCCTATCTATCTCTTTCACTCCCTTTCCCCCCTCCCCCACGGACGCTTAGCCGTGCTCCCTACATGGGCTGCAGAAATTAGCGTCCTTTCCTAACCGAACAACAATCATCAATCAAACGCGAGATCCCAGCGTTCGCATGCAGTGTTTCTCACGTCTTTACATGATGACCGACTGGGCGAATTACACGGAAGATTAACGGTTTATCGGTGGTTCACTCCGGAGCTTCGCCCACTCATCATCATTCACCCCGCGGCACGGAGGAAGAAATGTTTCTTCCTCCGTGCCCCGTGGATATGCTGTGATTTTTTTTCTCATAAAATCCATGGTCCAACAAGCGCGATCCCACACGTATGGCGACGATCCAGGAGAATGAGAGGAGCGCTCACCGCGCAGCAGCCAATCGGATAGCAGCTGCACCGCCAACGCCATCTAGCGTACCTTCACCCAACCGCCATATTGTACGCATGTCTATGGGACAGCGCCCTCTCGGAAACGAGACGAGAAATGGAGATGACGACACAGAATGCGTACAGCGCCATCTAGTGTATCGTCACCCAACTGCAGTTTGCATGCATCTCTATGGGACAGCGCCATCTATTGTATGCTAAGGGAGACGCTAGTGGCTACGCAGGATGCATCGACAACCGAGAACCGCCCAGGTGATGCCATAAGGAGCTTCGCCCCTAAAAGGTCTCGTGCCACCTGCTCGTTCTGCGTTCAGAGAGAATTAGGAACTGGCTCTTTAATCAGGACTCCATTTGACATTACTACATAATACTACCTTTCAGTTGTCAGTGTACTGATGTCTATTTCGGTGTGTGATTCTATTTAAAGTCCCTAGATATTTTTTCCTTTATAAGTAGCCACAACTACCTCCTATCCTGGCACCCTCTCGCTCAAAGCCTGCGTCGGCAGCTATGTTCTTCCTAAACACGTGCAGCAGAGCACGCGCGCGCAGATAGCGCGCAGCCGTCAACATACGCGTTCCTATCAAATATGATAGTGGACGTGCCATACGTAAAGAAACGCCTAGTGAAACACGCAACTTTTTTGACGTTCTCTCGCTGCAGAATTCAAGTAAATGCTTTAGGAAGAACATGGCTGCCATAAGCAACGCCGACCAATAAGAGGCGCCAGCGGCACATCAAAGTTTGTCGCTACTCAAAAAACGGAAAAAATATCCAGGGACTTGTGCGTTTCTAGTCGGTGTGTTGATGTCAATATCGGTGTCTGCTTGTGTTGTGCGTTTCTACTTTGTGTATTAGATGCGGTGTACAAACGACCTCGCCCTTCTATGATTGTTGTGAGGCGACGCCTCAGACACTTGAAAGACGAAATAACCTGCACGTTGGGGAAAACGAGACGTTACCCGTTCACAGTGACCTGCACGTTGACGACTCTTTTGCCACCAAGAACTCTGGCGAATTAGTGCAGTTCATGAGTTCCTGTGCTTGTGTAGGCTATGCATTCTCGATTGATGTGGAAGACTTGTTCTATTCGGTGCCTCATGATGAACTATTTGTAGCTGTCAGAGACTGCATTAATGAGAAAGGGTGTAATAAGGTTTCAAAACGCTTCCGGTGTGTCGCTGGACAGCTTCATGTCCTTCTTTTAGTTTTATTTACAGGCCACCTTCATCTCCTATAACAATGAATTCGACATTCAGCGCCAAGGCATTGTATCGGGTCTTGTGTTGCCCCAGTACTATGTAACATTTTTTTAGCCGCCATTTACCGCTCACTGTAGCACGCTCTCGGTGATCAAGGTGTTGTCAAGACCTTCAGATACGTAGACGATTTTTAATATCTTTATCCGGACAGAGTTCCGTGAATTGCTCAGAGTCGCTCAGTAGTCATCATCATCATCATCATCACCATCATCATCAGCCTCTCTACGCCCACTGCAGGGCAAAGGCCTCTCCCATGGATCTCCAATTATCCCTCACCTGTGCTAACTGGGCCCAATTTATCCCCGCAAACTTCCTGATCTCATCTGCCCACCTAACTTTCTGCCGCCCTCTGCTACGCTTGCCTTCTCTAGGAATCCACTCTGTTACCCTTAATGACCAGCGGTTGTCTTGTCTTCGCATTACATGGCCCGCCCAGGCCCATTTCTTCTTCTTGATTTCTATTATTATGTCCCTAACACGCGTTTGTTCCCTAACCCACACCGCTCTCTTCTTGTCCCTTAAGGTTACACCTGCCATTTTCCGTTCCATAGCTCGCTGCGTCGTCCTCAATTTAAGCTGAACCCTCTTAGTTAGCCTCCAAGTTTCTGCCCCGTAGGTGAGTACCGGTAAGATGCAGCTGTTATACACTTTCCTCTTCAGAGACAATGGTAAGCTACCATTCATTATCTGAGAATGCTTGCCGAATGCACTCCGCCCCATTCTAATCCTCCTAATCACCTCAGCCTCATGATTCGGATCAGGGGTCACTACCTGTCCTAAGTAGATATATTCACTGACTACTCCCAGTGCCTCGCCAGCTATCTGAAATTGCTGTACTCGCCCAAGGCTATTGAACATTACTTTAGTTTTCTGCATATTAATTTTCAGGCCCACTGTTATACTTTGCCTATTAAGGTCAGTAATCATGCTTTGTAATTCATCTCCCGAGTTACTTAGCAAGGCAATGTCATCAGCAAATCGGAGGTTACTGAGATATTCCCCATGAACCCTTACACCCACCTGTTCCCAATCCAGCGTTTTAAATGCTTCTTGTAAACATGCTGTGAATAACATTGGAGAGATTGTGTCACCTTGTCTTACGCCCTTCCTTATAGGTATCTTGCTGCTCTCCTTATGGAGGACTATGGTGGCTGTGGAGCCGTTGTAGATGTCTTCCAGTAGTCTTACGTAGTGCTTGTCTACGCCCTGATTCCGCAATGCCTGTATGACTGCTGAGTATGACTGCCGTTGAGTAGTATTCTAACCCTTTTCACGGTTCATGGGAAAGGGTTGAAGTTTACGCACGAGCTTCCTACTAAAGGGTCGTTGCAATTTTTAGACATTAGTTTACAGTTCGGAAAAAAGCCATGTTTGCTGTAAATGTGCACCGCGGACGCAGACAGAATTCTGCCTTTCGATTCCGCGCATTCGAAGATGATGAAAAGGGCAATTGCAAGTTCGTGCCTTAGTTCCACCCCCACTAAATCATGTCCGCATGCAATGCACGAAAGCTTTCACAATCAAGTTAGCAGGCTGGTTTCTGGTGGCCTCCCTGAGAGCTAATCGTAGCAGTGGCTGAAAATCTCCCCAAGAAGATAAGGAAGGAATAAACAACATCTGGAAGCGCTGAGTTCCTCCTGAGAAGGAAGCCCATTGTTGGTGCCATACATGCACAACGTCGCGCACAGTTTAAAAAAAAAGTGGCATGTAGGCGTGGTGTCGATGTGGTGTTTTCGGCACCTAAGAAGCTGGCTGAGTTAGGCCCTAGGATTAGCGGGAAGGAAGCCCGAGGCAGCGGTTGCGAAATCCAACATGGCCAATTTTTGTGGAGCGTGCTACGAAGGTGGTATATGAAATACCCCCCAAGCGTGGAAGGTCATACGTGGGCCAAACGAGCCGATGCGTGAATAAACGTGCGGGGGAGCATGCCTCGTCTCTAGAACAATAGAGATGGAGCGAATTTGCCCGCACATTGCAACACGTGTATGGGATGCGAGCCTTTGCTAATAACGGTCAAGATACTCGGAAGTAGCCGAACCATAGTAGGTCGTGAACTAGTAGACGCCTTTTTTATTAAATAGAAATGAGTTAAGTGCGTGAGCGACATTTCTGTTACCTTGTATAAGGCTGAAGACAGGTTTCTGCGCAGGCCTCTTTGTTGACGTCAGGTGGTCTGAATTATATGCTTCCCCTTTCAACCCCTCTTTCCTTTGTTTGTGACGTTTGAACATGCTTATAGAAGCTGATTCAAGAACGAATAAAAAAGTTGAGATGTTGCGCTCTTTCCGCGTGCCTTGTTCTTCCTGTGATCGCCCATTCTTCGCGCAGCATACTCAAAAAATAAATCCTTTCTACTTACTCCTCAATTACAGCACTACAATCAAGTTCTCCTATGCTTTCCTAGGCTTCAGTGTCTGTTGGCTCATGAAGTTGCCCATAACAAATAAAAGCGAACGCTTCAAACCTTCACTTTCGTTAATTATGGTATTGTAAGTTTTTGGGGTAAGTACAAAGGAATGAAAGTGGACGAGAAGACAGGTAGCATAGGTATTGGTCAGCAGCCACCATCCCCTATGCTCTCCTAGGATTCAATGTTTGTCGGTTCATTAAGGTGTTTCTTTAAGGTGTTTCTAACACATAAACGAGCCCTTGACACCTTCCTTTTGGTGATATCTATATATAAAATATATATAGGACTGAAAGGAAGGACACATGTTCGAAATTCTTGTTTTATTAACGTTTCGGCCTGTGGGCCGGCCTTCGTCAGATCCCCGCACCACCTGTGCCGCACCGGCAGCGCATTTCACCGTAAGCTTGTTGCTATGTGACTACACTGTTTAACGCTGTTGTTCTTGATTGATGATTGATTTGTGGGGTTTAACGTCCCAAAACCAGTTCTGATTATGAGAGACGCCGTAGTGGAGGGCTCCGGAAATTTCGACCACCTGGGGTTCTTTAACGTGCGCTGACATCGCACAGCACACGGGCCTCAACATTTCGCCTCCATCGAAATGCAGCCGCCGCGGCCGGGATCCGATCCCGCGACCCTCGGATCAGCAGCCGAGTACCTTAGCCACTAGACCACCGTGGCGGGACGCTGTTGTTCTCGTCGAAGTGGATGGGGAATCCGCACCTGGAAGTAGACTTTCCTTGAAATGCGCTGCGGGTACTGCGCAGGTGGTGCGGGGTGGGAGGGAAGGGGACACTTGCGATAGGTGCAACGCCTGTACATAACCTATGTGTTCCTTTCTTCATCCTGCTTTCTAGGGCTGCGCACACAGTGCATTTCCAAGATATGCACCGCGAGCGGATTCTTTGGAAGCTTTCGTTCTTGCCATGTATATTAGTCACGCTAACACCTCTCACCCAACTTCCCCTACACCCTAGCCCCCCCTTTTTCTTTTTTTTTTTTTTGTTGTTCGCACGTGCCCCTGTT
Source organism: Hyalomma asiaticum (assembly GCA_013339685.2). Classification (NCBI taxonomy): domain Eukaryota; kingdom Metazoa; phylum Arthropoda; class Arachnida; order Ixodida; family Ixodidae; genus Hyalomma; species Hyalomma asiaticum. The sequence continues at coordinate 5,821 of JABSTT010004684.1, forward strand.
CTCCTCTCCTTCGGTGGCTTGGGCAGAGCGTGCAATGGCGTACATAAACGAACGCTGGAGAAGGCAGTCGCTCTCCTGACGAAGACAAGTCCACTTGTCGAAACGTTCCCTGTTCTCAATCATTTTTAGGGATCTCTCTCTCTGTATATATATATATATATATATATATATATATATATATATATATATATATATATATATTTCAAAGATCAATCATTGGCAGCAGGTCAATTATAGAATCAAAGGGTCACGTTGAAAAAACATAACATTTATTACGACGTTTCGGCCGCGAGACCGGCCTTTCTCAAGCTTCTACTACAAATGGTACGCACAGAGTCTACATGACAGTAACGGGGAAAAGAAAGGGAGGGAGCATGGCTGAAGTTGAAAGGGGGAAAAAGACGAAAAGAAGAAAAGGGGAGGGGGGCGGTGTATGGAAGAGTGGTGGCGGCCTTGAAAGCCCAAAGATAAAATTAAAACCACGTGTTTGACGTATACCGAACTAGAAGTTAAATGAGGGAAGGTGGAGAAGGAGCGGTTTCGACGCCGCCGCTTTGAGTCACGGGAGCCGTGCATGTGGCCATCAGCTCAGCCCTCTCCTCAGGGCACAACACGCAGCTCCAAGAAGCGCGGGGCATGGAGGGCTAAAGAAAGGCAGATGTAGAAAAACTGAGAGCTGTGGCGGCCTGTAGCAGCAGGAAAACTGCCTTGGGAAGTTAGAAAATAAAGGAGATATGGGGTGAGATAAAAGAAAGAAGGAGAAAAAGGAGTAGAAAAAGAACGAAAGAAATAAAAGGAAGGGGAGGGGGCGGTGGACGCGTGGACGCCTGTGTGAGGTGGAGCACAGAAACATTTGCAATACGATGACAGTAAGGTGCACAGTCACAAATACAAACAAAACGGGCTCAGCTGAACAGCCAATACGGATAAAAGCGCGCAATAGAAATATACAGTAACAGGAGAAACAGAATACCATTGCGAGTGTCTTACACAGCAATTATACATACGTATATGTATGGAAACATGCACTAATACACAGACGTATCTAAAGACACCTACATACATACACACTCAAAGCATACCTATATATATATATATACTTATTAATTTTTAAGGAATGTTAATTTGCCGACGGTCTCGTTAAACCCGCCAGACATAGTGTTGAACTTGTGTATTAGGTATGATTCACACGCCTCCCTGTCGTAATGGGTCTGGAAGCCGGATCGCAGGATTGTGACTCTGAATTTGTCGAATTGGTGTCCAATGATATTTGCGTGTTGTGAAATTGGAAGTTGCGGCAGTGATTTTACGTGGGCCCTATGGTTATTAAAACGAACTCTGAAGGAAGTTTCCGTTTGTCCAATGTATTGTACGCGACAGACTGTGCATTCTAAAAGGTAGACGACGTTGCGTGTGTCACAATTGAGTTCACCCTGAATTTTATAGCAAAAGGAAGATGCGCTGCTTTGCGCCACGTCAGTGGGGTTAATCACACGGCAGACCATGCACCTCGGTTTGTGGCAGGGTGCGCAACCTTTGTTATTTTCGCGTGTCGTTGTGGATGATGTTACTCTGTCCCGTATATTTGCTGCACGCCTGTAGGCTACACGAGGCGGTTCTGGAACGAGTTGCCGCATTTTCTCGCTCTGTAAAAGGATGTTGTGATGTCTCCGCAAAATGGAGTTAATGTTAAGTGCAGGAGATGAATAAGTTAGTATGAGATTGACATGTGCGTTTTGTTTGACATGAGTGGTTTTTCGAATGAGGTCACCGCGCTCTTGTTGCCCGGCTTTTCTTATGGCATCCTCGACGACCGACGAAGGATAGCTTTGGCGCTTCAGGACCACTCGGAGTTGCTCGCAGTTGGATGCGAAATCCTCTTCTTTAGAGCATATTCTTTTAAAGCGCAGGGCCTGACTATATGGAATGGAGGTCTTGCAGTGTTTTGCGTGGCTGCTGTGGAAGTGCAAGTAGTGGTGTCTATCGGTCGGTTTCTTGTAGACAGTTGTTAAAAGCTTGTTGTTAGTAAAGGTAATTGTCGTGTCTAGGAAATTTACTTCCGAAGTAAATTTCCTAGACACGACAATTACCTTTACTAACAACAAGCTTTTAACAACTGTCTACAAGAAACCGACCGATAGACACCACTACTTGCACTTCCACAGCAGCCACGCAAAACACTGCAAGACCTCCATTCCATATAGTCAGGCCCTGCGCTTTAAAAGAATATGCTCTAAAGAAGAGGATTTCGCATCCAACTGCGAGCAACTCCGAGTGGTCCTGAAGCGCCAAAGCTATCCTTCGTCGGTCGTCGAGGATGCCATAAGAAAAGCCGGGCAACAAGAGAGCGGTGACCTCATTCGAAAAACCACTCATGTCAAACAAAACGCACATGTCAATCTCATACTAACTTATTCATCTCCTGCACTTAACATTAACTCCATTTTGCGGAGACATCACAACATCCTTTTACAGAGCGAGAAAATGCGGCAACTCGTTCCAGAACCGCCTCGTGTAGCCTACAGGCGTGCAGCAAATATACGGGACAGAGTAACAACATCCACAACGACACGCGAAAATAACAAAGGTTGCGCACCCTGTCACAAACCGAGGTGCATGGTCTGCCGTGTGATTAACACAACTGACGTGGCGCAAAGCAGCGCATCTTCCTTTCGCTATAAAATTCAGGGTGAACTCAATTGTGACACACGCAACGTCGTCTACCTTTTAGAATGCACAGTCTGTCGCGTACAATACATTGGACAAACGGAAACTTCCTTCAGAGTTCGTTTTAATAACCATAGGGCCCACGTAAAATCACTGCCGCAACTTCCAATTTCACAACACGCAAATATCATTGGACACCAATTCGACAAATTCAGAGTCACAATCCTGCGATCCGGCTTCCAGACCCATTACGACAGGGAGGCGTGTGAATCATACCTAATACAGAAGTTCAACACAATGTCTGGCAGGCTTAACGAGACCGTCGGCAAATTAACATTCCTTAAAAATTAATATGTATATATATATATAGGTATGCTTTGAGTGTGTATGTATGTAGGTGTGTTTAGATACGTCTGTGTATTAGTGCATGTTTCCATACATATACGTATGTATAATTGCTGTGTAAGACACTCGCAATGGTATTCTGTTTCTCCTGTTACTGTATATTTCTATTGCGCGCTTTTATCCGTATTGGCTGTTCAGCTGAGCCCGTTTTGTTTGTATTTGTGACTGTGCACCTTACTGTCATCGTATTGCAAATGTTTCTGTCCTCCACCTCACACAGGCGTCCACGCGCCCACCGCCCCCTCCCCTTCCTTTTATTTCTTTCGTTCTTTTTCTACTCCTTTTTCTCCTTCTTTCTTTTATCTCACCCCGTATCTCCTTTATCTTCTAACTTCCCAAGGCAGTTTTCCTGCTGCTACAGGCCGCCACAGCTCTCAGTTTTTCTACATCTGGCTTTCTTTAGCCCTCCATGGCCCGCGCTTCTTGGAGCTGCGTGTTGTGCCCTGAGGAGAGGGCTGAGCTGATGGCCACATGCACGGCTCCCGTGACTCAAAGCGGCGGCGCCGAAACCGCTCCTTCTCCACCTTCCCTCATTTAACTTCTACTTCGGTATAGGTCAAACACGTGGTTTTATTTTTATCTTTGGGCTTTCAAGGCCGCCACCACTCTTCCATACACCGCCCCCCTCCCCTTTTCTTCCTTTCGTCTTTTTCCCCCTTTCAACTTCAGCCATGCTCCCTCCCTTTCTTTTCCCCGCTACTGTCATGTAGACTCTGTGCGTACCATTTGTAGTAGAAGCTTGAGAAAGGCCGGTCTCGCGGCCGAAACGTCGTAATAAATGTTATGTTTTTTCAACGTGACCCTTTGATTCTATATATATATATATATATATATATATATATATATATATATATATATGTATATATATATATATATATATATATATATATATATATAGGGTTGAAAAGAGACACACGTTCAAAATTCTTGCTTTATTAACGTTTCGGCCGGTGGGCCGGCCTTCGTCAGAATGCCGGCCCACCGGCCGAAACGTTAATAAAGCAAGAATTTTGAACGTGTGTCTCTTTTCAACCCTACATTGGACCGGACCCAACGAACTTCAATCTGAAAATACTATATATATATATATATATATATATATATATATATATATATATATATATATATATATATATATATATATATATATGTATATGCAGGGTGCTTTTTTTGTTGCAACACATTTTTAAATTAGAAAAACATAAGTCGCGGGAATGTGTTGTGTACCATTCGAGTACACGGATTGGCGGCCTCTAGATACAGAACAATTTCCGCGCTTCTATGCATAATTATCGAAATTACGCTAATTAACTTTTAATTATCAGTAATTGGTAGCTACAGCACATGAGTACTTTGGAACCCGTCCTCGACACTACCTATTCCAACGATCAAATTTTGAATAGCGGAATGCATGTCGCAGCTACGCCAACAATTAGTTCCCCATGGCAGGCCCCTTGAAACCGAAACTGGACGGAAAAAAGAGCGTCTGTGACGTTTATGTCGCCGCCTCCCCGGATTTCGTCTCCCGCCCGCAGCGCCGAACGCTGCTGATAACGAGGAGATAAGGGAAGCTGCTTGCGCGGCCAGAGCGCCGGTGACCACGGGCGAGTGGCGAGTGACGAAAGCCGTGGGGGCGGCGACATCGACGTCACAGACGCTCTTTTTCCGCCCAGTTTCGGTTTCAAGGAGCCTGCGACGGGGAACTAATTGTTCGCGTAGCTGCGACATGCACTCCGCTATCCAAAATTTGATCGTTGGATAGGTAGTATGCCGTATGCCTTCCGATCCACAAATACATGTGCCATCCGAAGACAAATAAAGTAGAAAAAGATCCATAGTGCTTATTTAGCGCAAAAAAACAACACACAGGAAGGAAGGACAGGACAAAGCGCTACTCTCAACTGATATCGTTTATTGCGTCACCCCACTCTTTATACCACCCAGATACTGGAAGGACATGCGTAGTAACACCAAGCGCAGCAGCCACCACAACTTCATCATCCAAGCACACTCATGATAGCGCTTCCAAAAAAGAAAATTCATTGCTAAACAAGGTCAAGGAAGGCACACTAATACACTGGCAACCCAAGGACTTTATGTAAAACGCTTCTGATAATTCTCGGGCGGTGGTGTCACCACTTTTCTTTAAAATACTAGTCTGTCTAAACAAGGCTTGACATTTACACTTTTTGCAATGTTGAGCTAAATGGGAGCCTGTACCGGTTGGCAGGGATCGCTCATGTTCTTTGAGGCGCTCATTGACACAGCGGCCTGACTGACCTACATACACCTTGCCACAAGAGAGTGGAATCTTGTAGACCACACCTACGCTGCATTCTACAAAGTTGAAATGTTGCTTTTCACATTGCGGCTTATTGTTTTCTTTACCGATACGCGAGCACAGCATTGACAGTTTCCGGGGGGCAGAAAACACTACTGGAATTTGGTACCTGGCAGCCACATTCTTAAGATTGAGAGTAGCGCTTTGTCCTGTCCTTCCTTCCTGTGTATTCTTTTTTTGCGCTATACAAGCACTATGGATTCACACCAACTAGCCCGACAACGCGTTGTGTTGAAGAAAAAGATCCATTCCGTAATGAAGCGCGCCCTGCGAGTACTCTGTTTAAAAAAAAAAAGCCCACGGGGATGTATGCTTGCCAGCAACAATGTTTGTGCTCAAGACTATGCCTCATGAAGCCACTGGATTTGCTACTCCCGCAGAATTAGTAGACGACCCCTGTTTGCGATGAAACTGAACATTGTCATCTCACGTGATTGCCAACGATGTCCTTTAGGAACGGCTGGCTACTGCGCTGCACTTTGCTACCGTAGCAATACCCTTATGAAGTTTGTTCCAAAAACGGCAAATTGAATGCAATGCTGACGCCTTAAGTCTCTGCTTCTAGATTTGTGGGGTTTAACGTCCCAAAACCAGCTCTGATTATGAGAGACGCCGTAGTGAAGGTCTTCGGGAATTTCGACCACCTGGGGTTCTTTAACGTGCACTGACATCGCACAGCACAGGGGCCTCAACATTGCACCTCCATCGAAATGCAGCCGCCGCGGCCGGGATCCGATCCCGCGACCCTCGGATCTGCAGCCGAGTGCCATAACCACTAGACCACCGTGGCGGGGCAAGTCTCTGCTTCTAGGGAACTTGACCACGTCAGGTACTCTTGCTTGTGTATATCGTCTGTTCTGTTTTTGTGACTAAGATTTACTGTTGTCCTTTTTTTTTTCTTGTGCTTTATCACAACTTGTCTCTGTGCATCGGAAAGGCCTATAACAGGTTCCTGGAATTACAGCTGCTGTAATGAGCAGGTGAAATACTGTTTTGATTTGGGGAAATGCCTGGTGGGCCTCACGAAGACAGTCCGGGCGATTGCCCTCTGTGCGTTTGTCGTTCCCGTCTGGTTGGCTGAGATGCTTTCTTTTGGGAAGAAAATCTTGTCTGCAGCGCTAGGAACTATCCTTGGACACTTGATGACGCAACCAAATGCTCAAGATCAGCGGAGGTGGCAGAGCAGGGCAGCTACCGCCGATTGCATGACGTCAGCGCATCACCGTCTTCCGTAACGACCCCTCCCCACAATGGTGTTCAACTTTTCTACGTCGAAGTCTCAGCCCGCTGCCGGGGAAGCATTGCAATCCTTGGTATCAGCCGTCCGAAAACAGGCTTTTGGACATAGTGGCCAGCCCAAGCGGTGAACGTAATCGTCATGCACCCAAGCCGTCTTGGTCTACTCCAGGTGCGGCCGCAACGCCGCTGCACCAAAATTGAAGGACCCCGAGATATGAAGCTAGACTAGAATTGGCAATCTTTGCAATACTAAAGGCGAAATCTAAGGCTGAAACTATTTTACTTAATCTATAACAAAAAAACAGGGATTAATGCTTCGGATTATTTTTTTTTAAATGGACATTATCAGTCTTCTCATCATGATCACAAACTTAAGGTACGACCATACACCCCGAGGGCTGATCTTTTTAAACATTCATTTTTTCCTCGATTGGTTGCCCAAATGGAATATGTTACGAGCATTCTTTTTTTTTTTTGTCCGCAATACTGCGGATTGATTTTATCAAAGTATGTGCCTCCCGCAATAATGCTTACAAAAGGCGCTGCGGGCAATGTTCCAAATAAAAAAAAATGGCAGATCCCACGTGAAGTCGGAAACAATGAAATGCAAAGCACACATCCGGAACGTAAAATGGATTTGCACTGTTGTCTCGCTCTACCGATTTTGGTACATATGAGGCTAACGAAACAGCCGCAAGAGCACCAAGACTGTGTCATGTAAACCATGCCGCTCATGACTCGCATGTCGTGGTTGTAATGTTATGACCCATCATTTACGTTCGTAGTGCAGTCGTGTTGTGCCATAGCAATTTTGGTATACATCCCATTAAGGAAACGCATGGCATGTAAATCATGCCACTCATGACGTCCATGTAACGATTTTAATGTTCTTAGACCGTGTCACCCATGGCCGTCAGACATTGTTGTCTCGCCATACCAATTTTGGTATATATCAAATTAAAGGGGTCCTGAAGCACCCCTCGCGCTTGGTTTTGAAAACGGCTGGTGTGTATTGAAGGCTACTCAAAAATACACATTCGAAAGAATTATCCGAAAAGTTGCGATAGGAGGAAAGATATTGCGACCGGAAAATCTCCCTTTCACACTGCGTCTCAGCTCGGCGGAGCCGACTGATTATGGCTGTGGTGGGCGGCGCCAGAGGAGGTGTCCTGCCCACCGCGTTACGTCACCCGGATTCAATGTAGTGTTGTTCTCCTCCCGCCCTATTTGGCGGCCGGGCTGCCCAGGGGTGTTGGCAACTCACATTTCCGGTCGCCTGCTCGGTGGGCGCACCGACCGCGCGCGATGTTTCTACATCCTACTGCATTGTTTCTGAGCCGCGACCCGCAGTTTATTTCCCTTCATCACACGGGCGCGAGCACGGAAACGCGGGCATGCGTCCTCCGTGCGCTACTTACTTTCGATCTTGCTCGTACGTCAGCACCGGGCAAAACAGTGAGCGGTGAATCCTGCGCTGCGAGCTCGGATCGAATGTGTGACTGAAGTGATTGGCTTCGACCCTTACAGCGACACACCAAGAAAACGGAAAACTCGAGCACCGGACGATCCAGAACTCCCAGGACCTTCGTAACGCGGCGGCGATGATATGAATTGGTACGTGAAAGCTTACAGCACTGCACATTTCCTTTACCGCGCATCAATATTTGTTCACAGCTCCCATGTATGACTAATTTTTTTCGCGTGAATTGCAGAATTTGTAATAATTGCCACGAACGTTCAGTTACAATCATGTCCGCTTCTCTAAACCACACTCAGAAAGCCAGAACCTATCGCGATAGAGCCCGATCTTGACTGAAATCTGCGTTGTCCGACGATCCAGATTGGTTTGGGTGATATCTCCCGCACCATGACCGGCCCAAAAGAGCATTTTAATTTGTGTGTTATGCTGTTAGAATTGCAAATATAAACCTTTCATTTTTTAAAACTGCATTCTTCCGTGTGCAATAGTGATTCAAGCTTTTCTCTAATTGGCTGCAAACGTACGCCTGCAACTATGATAACAAGCCTCCGATCGCGACCAAGAGACATGCCTTCTATGCGGGTCGACCCAAATGGCCAAATCGCAACAAAACGTTACTGTGTCGTAGACACTATCTAAAGCGGGCTCGACCGCAACCTGCTTTCATGCATTTCGCTGAAAGTTCATCGTGTGCTAGCTGCAGGAAGACTCGTGTGAGATCGCTAAATTTAATTGTACGGCGCAGCAGCGCTGAACGGCAGTGTTGTGTGATTGTGATAACCTAAAATGAACCAAGCGCCGTCGGAGCGTTATTCTAAAGTGATGCGCACAGCTGATCAGAGCAGCCATGTCATTCTATGTTCCAAACTGTGTACTAGCTGATTCGCGCGGCCACCTCGCAAAGCTGGTAGATAGCGGGGACCGTAACAGCATAAAAGAAAGCGAGCTTGCTAAATTGCTTGCCTTCAAGAAATATCTTCCTACATGATTATGCAAGCAGGTTTACCTGTGGACACTGCGTGGCAACCGAAAATGCGCTGGAGAACGTATCCTGCCGGGATATCTCCAACGTGACTGCGTAACCCGCCACCCTCACTTTGCAAGTGCGTGTTTAAACCCGGCCGTCTTGGAAGCAGTGTACTGGGAGGTGACACAAAGCGGCACTAAAATCGAGCGAGAAATACACAAGTACATGCACTTGCAAAGCATAAAGTGGCCTTCACATGCTTTCTTCTTGCTTACAGAACATATCGATTTATGGCATGCAGGATGTTCACGAGGTGGATTTGGAAAAGGCTTCGCAGGTACAATAGAGTTGTACTGCCTGCTTGAATGATTGCCAGGATTAGGAACTAGCTGCTCCTGTCAGCCACTTATGTAGGCTTCCAGTACCCCATGCAAAAGTAAGTGTAGCTACTTTTACACAAGTCACAAGAAAGCATTTTAATAGTGTGCTCAACTCATAAAAGTAATTATAAAACTCATAAAGTAATTACGGCTTGTGCATGCAGTTGGCTTTCAACACTCACTGTTGAAGTTGAAGTGAAGGAGTCTCTCCTTGCGTGTTCTTTTTATGATGCTTTCTGATTTTGTGTAACACTGTGCTAGTGTGAAGAATGAAACTGTAACGACATGACCAAGTGCAGTTCGGTTTATTTCCCTCAATTCCATCAGGGCCTAAAAAGTGTTTCGAGAGACAGACGCAAGTAGTATAGAAATTGCACCGTCAAAGAATGTCAACAACTAGGTTAGAATATCAATTTAAAGGTTTCTTTATTGATTTAATGATAGTACACAGCATCATTCTTGGCCCTTGCATCAGGGGCTTCGAAACGCGTGAAAGAACAATGCAACACAAGAAGTAGCAGTGAACAAATATTGAACGAATGAAACCAAAATGTTGCACACACACATAATTCACTCGTGGGAATGTCATGCTAAAGATTTCAGAAAGCTAGAGGACTGGAAAGAGGCCTTAGGAAGAAAGTTGCAGTCAGAAATGGTCCATGGGAAATCTGTGTTTGAGAGTTGCAGTTCCTGCAAAAATTGGTTTAGACTTGATGGCTTCCAGTGTGCTGTGTCCATCTAATGGAAAGGCAGTACTTGGTTTGTTCAAGAATAGTAGACTAAATAATAGACTTTATAAAAGGCACAGTGTGTGGTGAATATGCATACACATCACATCTCCCTGTCCCTATCATCATTATTTGCCCCCTCTTCTCCCCTTTTCATTTTCTACCTGTGCAGATTTTCTACCTGAGCAGGCCAGAGTGCACTAAGGCCAACCTCCGTGCCTTTCAATAAATTATCTCTTTCCCTCTGAGCAGACCGCAAAATTAACGAATATTGAGCTGCATTCAGCATGCGGTCTCAGAAAGACACTGTGCTTTGTCCGCCCCTAAACTTCTCGCTGTATCAATTTTGAGTATAAGGTTACATATGCCAATGTAGTGATTAGCATAATAGGAAAATATGATGATGAAGACTTAGTGGAAAACGAGTTAGTGCATCCATCATCAAGAATCAATGCAGATTTAAAGTGGTCATTAAATGCTTTGGTAACACTGAGATTATCTAAGCATGATTTATCAAAAAAAAAACAAATGAAGAAAAGCAGCTCTGACTTGGTGGACTGATGGCTTTCCAGAACTTTGATGGCTTGTTTTTATCAATGACAGCAAAGGATTATTGAATTAAGCATTGGGTTGTTCACGCATGTGCCTGATACGACAAATTGACAAATTACGTAAGTGTATAATCTGACACATGTACCAAGGATTCTTGGGATAGCACTTTACACACTTGGTTCGAATGTGATAAGCATACAATGATTAACAATTGCATAAAAATAATTTAAAAACGCGTCAACGTTGTAATAGGTGGCACTGCTCGAAAACTCAAAGGTGGATACAAACATCTCAGTTATGGAGTTATCAGATAAGCAAGCAGTGTGCTCAATGCTCAAGGCATTTAAGGAAACTGCTGGGTAAGAAGTAAAATTCTGCGCCTCGTGTTTCATCATATAGTTTTACGGCCTCACATTCCAATTTTCAGTTTCCATGCCAAAGGGAAATAACTTGTCTGAAAAGCACTGGCTTCTTTGGTGCATTGAATAATGCCATGCAAATGACAATGATAGAAATTCCTCACTTTGTGCCATGTTATTTGTTTGCAGGTGGCAAACTCGAGCCTAACATTAAGCTGCAGTGTTGTTCACCGTGTTTGTGTCATTCACACTGCTGGGTGATGTTAATTATAGTACTATGGCCTGTGATTCACCTTGCAAAGCTCTCATCAAAGGAATGCTGGCTGCCTGTGTCTACCTCAGGAATGACAGATGGAAGCTCTGCAGCGTCTGCGCTCTTCCTCTGCATGTGGAACTGGTGTTGAACCGCGTGCTGGCTGAAACCTCCACGCTGGTGATGGGGCACCCACTGCTTCACACTGACTTGATCCATCCAGATGTGCACATGTGTCAGTTTCCACACACCTGCTTCTTTATATGCATAGGCACTGAGGATGGCCTTTGAGGCTGCAAAATTTCCCACATAATGTTTTGAAAAACTACAGAGCATCCATTTGTGCTATGTTGAACAAAGAATTGGCCATCAGACTAACAACACACTTTCACATTGTTGGTTGTGTTTTGATGTTTACACCAGTGTTTTTCACTTATTTTGGTAACTGAAGTGTTTACACAGGTGTACAGGCATTGTGGTAGGAGGGCACTGGCCTTTGTGCCATTCAAAACAGCTAAAGCTTGTACCAGTACGATTTAAAAACTACCAAATTTCAACTTTGCTCTGCTAAAGGTTGTCTCATCCAAAAGTTGTAGCTTGCTCAAGTGATGTTTTTGCATCGTGTCACTGTAGCAACTGGCTTGTTTATGATGGCTGTCTGAGTGCCAAGATTGCGCACAGCAGGAGGATAGCCGCATGTACAGATCTGAACCTGTGAAGTTACACACTTTGAGCTGAGAGCTGCATAGAGCTTTAAGTCATTTTTAGCACAGGATCACAGAAAACTTGAGGGCATCTGGTGATCACTTGACATGACACTTGCATGCAACAGCTGCAGATGAATGCACCTTGCTGGACCCATGTGCCATGCTGAGACTATGAATCATGTGTTTTAGGTAGAAGGGCATTATAGTTTCTGTGCACCTGCTCACCCCCTGTGATCCTCCAGCCTGCGTGTCACAAGATGGGGCTGTTCTGGTGAACTAGCGATTATGTTCTTCATGCACTGGATCACTGGGATATGAAAATATGTATCACTATCATATTAGACCACTGATCGTGCTAATTGAATGTCACTCCACGTTGCCATAAATGCCTAAATGTGAAATAGTGCTTGTGTGTTTAGGATGCCAATCTGCTACACTCAGGTGTTTGCCTCCAACGACTCATTGTTTAATTACTACATGACAATTTAGAGACAAAGTGAACGTGTATGTGTAGACAGGGTTTTCAACTGCTCCCTGTTCCCCGAAATCTTGACACTCTGTATGTACACTACATGCACACACCTGCAGTTGTGCTTACTGATCAACACGCCTGTATTGGACCACCCAGAGCATGTTTAGCATGATATGAAGCAGTACAACAGACTGTGAACTAGTCTAAGCATGTTGTTTGACATTTTATAGCTCCCTGTGCTGAACTGAATGGCAACACTACGTGTGCTACATCATACAGGTTCTATGGCCTGCCATGCAATCCAGCTGGCTGATTAATGCAATAGTACAATTTTCAAATTAGTGAATCATTAAAAACATTATGCAACACGTAAAGAAAAGTTTGAGTTCATTCACTGAAAAATAAAGCCTGGAGTAGTGTACATTGCAGTCAGTTTAACTGAAATCATGTCATTTGCCACAATAGCGTGGTACAGTTTTACTTCTGTTTTCTTAGTGAAAGCACTTGACAAAAATGAAGCACTGAATGCAAATGTGCTTTTTGTCGCTTTCTTTAAGAATGCATATTTGGTACTAGCTGCCAATTCATGCTTGTTGTGCTTGCACGCACCAGCATTGACCTTTTCACAGAGCTGCAACATTTTCTAAGGTTTACTCGCTCATATTGCTCATTAACAAATCAAACATTGGTGCGTTTACGCGAATAGTATTGCGCCTTACATAAATGAAACTGAAGCAGAATTTGGCTTTCTGTCTCACTGAACGATTGGTAATCTCTGAAAACGAATACCTGGAAGAGTCACTTCTACTGAGCTACTGTTACGTACGGTGTTGTGTTGTAAGCATAAATACATACATGCTACAGATTTGAACGCTGCTTACACCATCCATGCAACAAATTTGTATCCCCGACTGCGTAAAATATTATACACAGTATTTTCTCCTGCGCTTAACTGGCGAGTGTTCCATCGCACTGCTACAAAAGTTAGCAACAAATAAATAACGTTAAGTGTGCGCTTTTCACTTGCCTGTATGCCAGGAAGAAACAACGTAGGCAGGGCATTTGGCTCCAGACGAAAACGTGTCCAACTGATTCCTTCACCCTGCGCCAGTTCGGGATCGTGAAGGGAGGCACCACGGCCGAAGTGTCTGCCGCAAAAGTGTAGGTTTTGTCGCTTCTCCGTGGGTGGAAGGCAAGTACGCTGCAGCCATGCACACCGCAAGGCGTCATCGCGAGGCAGCGTATATCAGGACTTCGTGCCTTTCCTGTCACTGACTTTGCAGCCGACGGCAGCGCAGGGCACCGTTTGTTCTTTGCTCGTTACTCCCTTGGTTAGGTGTGCGCGCAGTGCGCGCTCTCTTGATGACGCCGACTGCGGTGCAGAGTTTCACATTCGCCAGATTGAGCCCATCCGCAAAAACCGACAGCAAGCTACGGCACAGCTGTTTAAGCGCGGCCGAAACTGAAGAGTATCGCACAGAAGCAGCCGAAAAACCACTGCAGTGGCTGCGCGTCAACTCCGATAGGATATATCTCGTCGGTGAAAGTCCACAGCACAGGTGCATATTATCACGCAAGCTAAATCTCCCAGCGGCAACCAAACGTTAATTGGTTAGGACAGATAACCCGTTTCCTTAAACCTTGAACGTCGCTTCCGCTGCATCTGATCGTGGGAAACGGGCTGTGCGTGCTACCTTGGAGTGAAAGTTCGCGATAGTGCCGCGGCGTTACAAATGGCGCGGCGCCAAAAGGAACCGCAAATTCAACAACCTAGGTGCATGAGTGCGTGCTTGTGGTACATACGCGAACGTTATTTTTCTTTATTATTGACGAAACTTACGGGATTCAAACAAACGAAGCACCAACTCCACAGTGCCACAAAGACGCGCGAGCGCGCCGAGTAGTGCAGACGACAGTTTTGCTCCACCGGAAATGCGTCATTCACATCAAAACTTTAAACGAAGTTGACAGATTTGTTGTTTACTTCATCTTGTTTATTTACTTTCAAAGGATATTATACACAGTGACAACATAACCAAGTTCATTTGATTCAAGCATGATTCAAAGATCGCTCTTAATTTATGCCGGCTACCAACCAATAGCAGCAATCTGCTTCATTTCGTCATGAAGCATATTAAAAAAGAGTGAGAACCGGCCTTTTTTTGAAGCGAGAGCTCCTGGGTAAGGGACAAATTTGTGGTTGCCCCGTTAGTTCTACGCTTCAGCACACGACTGTAGAATTTGGGTGAGCTGTTTATTGCAGCCTACACTGTCGATAGAACGTGTTTTTTCGCGAAGTCCGAGAGGTGCTTCAGGACCCCTTTAAGGAAACGGCCGCAAAAGCACCAAGACCGGGGCCCGTAAATCATGCTACTCATGACATGCATGCCATGATTGTCATGTTATGACCTGTCATTTATGTTCGTCATGCAGTCATGTTGTGGCATACCAATTTTCGTATATTTCCCATTAACGAAACGGGCAAGTGAGCAGAAAGTCGTACGCGTCTAGATAGATAGATAGATAGATAGATAGATAGATAGATAGATAGATAGATAGATAGATAGATAGATAGATAGATAGATAGATAGATAGATAGATAGATAGATAGATAGATAGATAGATAGATAGATTCAAAGTAGCTGAAGATCGCTAAGAAATCCTTCGCATTTAAAAAAATGATCTTCCTCTTTCAAGCGTGTGTGTGTTTGTACGAACGACAAGATGAACTGCAGTTGACCGCTTCCGCTGGGGACTTTTTGTGAGACATGT
>JABSTT010004685.1:0-21863 GCA_013339685.2 Hyalomma asiaticum
GGAGCGTCCCCGGTATGTGTCGATCACCGTGCAATGCAGTAAGCAGAACTGCTTCTCGGACGCGCACATCTGGCCGGCCACAGAGGAGCGACTCCCCACAGGCGCGTCTTTTCACCGGGCACTTCCAGCATGAGGGCGCCTAGACGGCGCCAAATTGCTTGCACCTGGAGTGTTTCGGAATGGAAGCGGTGCTAGCTAACGCTCGTTACGGTAATCTGTATACAAGTGTCGCCGGTTAGGCTGTCCGACGTCGTGTCCGAATGTCGAGTTTTGTGTATGTTTATATTTTGCTTTCTATATTTTTGGAGAGGAGTTCGTACTGCGTTACACTGTGGAGGCGAGTCCCAAACAATAGTCGCACGGCGGGTTGGACTGGTGCGTTTTCTACCGGTGACGTTGCCGTAGACAACCATTGGATAGACGCCCTGTTGAGGCGGAGCTGTCAGGGAGAAAAACTCGTCTCGGGACAGAGGACAAGGCGGAATTTTGCAGATTCGAGAGACTCGAAGAGATGCAGTGACCTTCCGTCATGTGAAGAAGTAAGCTTCGTTTGCGATCCCTCATGCAAGCCTGCCCGTTCGGCTCTCCAACCTCGGAGAGTCGATGTAGTCTTTTCGAGAGCAGGATGCGAGCAGCAATGATCGGGGAGAATCCGCGAGCTACGGCGACTTCGTGGGCGACATCCGAGTTTCTAACAAAGCACCTGTGCACAGGCTGGCGACGAGAGCTATGTGCCGATGGAGCCCACCCAGATAGGCGTTCCTTTCGTTGGCGGCAGCAAGCGTACTTGAGACATTGCGCCATTAGTTTATGAGCTGTTTTACCCCTCGTATTGGCCGTTGATTGAAGAGTTTGTTTGCCCTGTTAATTCCTGTGCTGCACTATGCGTTTACGTTGCTATTTGTTTGCCTCGCATCATTACATTGGCTACCAATTGTTAATTGTATACTTTGATCATGTTCACATATTAAATTCCATGTTTTGTGGACTTAATTAAGCCTGTTGCCTTTTTTCTTCCCGGCCCAAGCACGAATCCGGTTCGGTTAATTGGTTGTTGAGGTGTGTGGACAGAGGGGGTGAGCGAGTATAGTGGGATTACGTGAAGCATTTCGAACGGAGTCGTAACGTAGTTGTGGTACTTGTGAAGTGTTGCGGTGTAGAACCGCCTCCCCCTTTGCGCGAAGTAGGGACATCTCACCATTCCGGAGTTCAGCGAGTTCCAAATCAGATTTATCCATCGCAACTTGCATTCCGCGTGCCACGAAGTAACTGTAGGGTGTTAGTCCCAACAGCACCGTGGGATTTTTAATTTACCTGGCAAAAGTGTGAATTGGCAAACCGCATAAAAAACTTTTTCAATATTAAGAGATATTTTACCACGTTTTCCAGCTTAACAAGAGTGTCAGTAATTATTCGTGAAAGAGTCGGGACGGTGACGTTTGTGAGCTTAGTGGAGAGAAAACCATGTTTCGGGAGGCCTACCATGGTAATGAGGACGGCATTTTTCTGTAACGCAATAGGCTTAATTCTTTTAAAAAAAGAAGTGGTAATATGTTCAGGACAGATAGATCTGGAGCTGCTCAGAATCACTATCGCAAGCAAATCTCTGTTCTTCCTGCAAATGTATCGAAAATTTGGTGAAGGAAGCACCTGTGTAATGTAGCGAACGCCGAACGGGTAAGTTTGGATGAGGAAACCATAAATACGAAATATATACTAAAATGCTGTCCTGTATCTCTACTAGCATGTTAAGTTGGAAAGAGTCTTCCGGAGTTTATCAGGACAACGCCACGATAAATTCATAAAGGGTTTCAAAAAATGTGTTTGTTATGGCGTCGTTTTCAGCTTACCTACCTCAGGTATGCTGCCCGCTGTTCCCGGCTGCGCCTTCTATCGCAAATTCTTTCATGCGTATGTGTACATCGATCATTATAGTTCATTTTGAAATGGTCATCAAGGTAGTAGCGTGGGCAAGTGACGAATCTTCGCAGTCGTGGAGAAATAGTCTTTCTACTAGATTTCGTCGATACATTGTCGTCGGTGAAAGTTTTGAATGTGCGAGAGTATTGCTATCTCGGTGCTCGGTTGACATGGCAACTGAAGGCTGA
Source organism: Hyalomma asiaticum (assembly GCA_013339685.2). Classification (NCBI taxonomy): domain Eukaryota; kingdom Metazoa; phylum Arthropoda; class Arachnida; order Ixodida; family Ixodidae; genus Hyalomma; species Hyalomma asiaticum. The sequence goes on from JABSTT010004685.1 coordinate 2,109, forward strand.
AGTAGGCCGCACATGCTGTCCGAATCTATACTCATTGGGCGACGGTCCACGCAAATACGTCACGTGCATATTTTCGTTCCGAAAGTATATATATATATATATATATATATATATATATATATATATATATATATACACACATACACTCTCCCTCCCGCCTGCCCGTCGAAAATTCCCAGCCCCCCCCGAAAAAAATTTCTGGCTACGCCACTGGAGTATACAGTAGTTGAAATAAGAGCAGAACAGTGAATTATATATAGTTAATTTCACCTGCGTGGAGAGAAGGTGTCTGTCATGGGCAATTGATTTTTATTAGGCATAGAGTAAAATAAACAAACCACACAGACACCGGAGTAACAAACGAAATCAGTTCATTTTGTATAGGGCAGTTTCACTGCGCTTGTGCAATTCAAACCAAATAGCTCGTCACTCCTCATATTTCGGTTTACCGCTCCCTTTTTCGTAGTTGTGTGGTCGTAGTGCACTTATTCGCCAAACCTGAGACCAATATTTCTACAATACTACCTAGAAGCACATTCCCATGCCGCAAATCAAAGGTACTGCAAAGCGTTCTGCGGGCGGCCGCTAAGCCGGGTAAGCGCAGTTTTCGGGCCGACCGTTGCTGCAGCGCCACCGCGCGAGAGGAGACGGAAAGGGGACACATTTTCACGCGCGGCTCGGGCGGAGCTTGCAAACTAAAGCTTATCTAGTAACGTTGGTCAAGGTTGCCCGATTGCGCGGCGCAGCAATTCAGCGTTGAGGGTGCGCTGGCTCCGCGAGATATGGGGAGAAAACGAGGAGGTTTACGGCTTCGGCGAGGGTGTCGCGGCGTGGTTCAAAAAGTGTCACTGCTTTCCACCATCAACGTGTTTTAGAATTCGTAGGCCTTCTCTACTGTGGAAGTTGTACCGTGGCCGCGACAAAGCGTTTCTCGCCTACCACGTGCTCTATATTCTGGATGCTATTAGTCAGAATTGCGGTAATTTAAGCCCTGTATAAGGGGGTTTATTAGTTTTAGATAGCGTGTGGACAGGCGGTGCGACGATGGCTGGCAGCAGCCGTAGTTCTTGACAGCGTCGTCAGCTCGAGATCAGGGCTCTCTTCTTCAGGCCATGTCCCACTGCACTGGGTAGGTTCGTGCTTCCCCACTACACCTGTAAGGTTGTACATCCCTGGGAGATAATACTACAGTGGCTTACCGAAAAGGGAGCGCGTTCTTGGGCTATGAATAAAGGGGGTCGGTCATTACAATGGTCCGCACTGACGGGGCTTTTTGAGTCATTCGTTCCGAACATACTACATTGTGAGAGACGGTGTTTTAAGTGAATGCTCTGTGGCACGACTTACGTGTCTACCGCTTCCCATTGAATGTTCTCCAAATGGCACGGTTAAAAAAAAGGAAAGCTTAGCACACATACACACACTACATACGTACAGGGGTCAACAGTCATGCCTATAACGACGGAGCATCGTGCTCGGAACTGCACGAGCGCCATCTACAGTTGGAAACGGCCCACATCCGAGCATGCGCATCGCCACTGACGCGCTTGCCTTGCAGTTTCCATCCTCGTTTATCTCCGCGGCCGCCACAACTGCTTTGGCCGGCAGAAGCGCTGTCAGCCATATATCGACGTGCAATCACCCGGATCGGCATGTTTTATAATGCGTACTTATTCACGGTTTGCGGTATCATATCATACCGGCAATCGCCGCATAATGTATATTGCGCATCGCTCTGTGAATTTTTCATACCGCATTGCGTTTATTGCCGTGTGCTGTCATTTAATTTCGTAAACCTACTATTATTTGTAACTCGCCAACGATGCGTTGACTGCGACTAAATGTAGTTCGGATTGCGCATACATACGACGGTCAGTCGGTCCTTCGTCGGTCGTAGCCCTCTCTGGCCGAGTACGGGGCGCATCAGCAAGCCGACCTTCCTTACAAAAATGCTTCGAGCACTCTATTCAAAGTTGGAAGTGCGACAGGCGTATTAGTGGAAGTATTAGTATTAGTGGAAGTGCATGCGTGAGTCAACCGTCGATTATCTTAAACAGAGAGGAGATAGAATGTCTTAGCAGTTGTCTATCGCGTAGAACGGCACGTGTAACAGTATGACAGGTGGCGCTACCATTCCGAGCATGCGCAGATAAGCTGTGTGTCTTCTTTCTTTTTCGCCTCTGTGCTGTGCTTCAGTTGTTAGTCGGCGTTCGTGGTGTTCACTGCTCTTCTTGTGTCCGTGTCCTGCACGCCTCTTATTTTGATTACGAAATTCTATACCGGCCGAAAGACAGCTTCCGAGCAGCCTGACGCAAAAAAACCACAGAAAACTTTATACCGTTCATACGTAAATATGTTGTTGGGACAATGTGACCGCGAACGGAGAATCAGAACGCAGCACAGCCTGCATTGGGCGCTTCCAACGATATGCCGTCGTTTCTTTTCTTTTTTTTCTTTTGTTATTGCGCTAAACCGTTGACAGCGCTACTGACGGCCAAAGCGGTTGTTGCGTCCGTGGGGATAACCAAGGGCCGAGAATGCAAGGCAGGTGCGTCAGTGGCGCTGCGCATGCTCAGATGTGGCCCGTTTGCAACTGTAGATATCGCTTGTGCAGTTCCGAGCACGACGCTCCGTCGTTATAGATATGAGTTGACCAATGTATATGCAGTAGACGGCTAGTAGCGCTAATGATTTGAACGCGTGATTTTTTTTTTTTTTTTGGCCTCGTACGTTCGAATAACCTTAGAATACTGCCTTCCGCAGCAGCAGACAACTCTCAGCTTTGACCCAGGTCCCGTGACTCGAATGCTGTAAGGCCCACGAGTCCGGCGCAGCAGAGGCGCGGTGTGCCGGTCTCGCGCAAAAGCCTCACAAGGATGTTGCGATTTTCTCTCCCCGTATTTCCAGGTCGTGCTTGCTAGGCGGCGTAGGCGCGCCACATGGCCAGTTCTGGTTCCCGATGGCTAATTGTTTGTCATTGAGGCAAGTGCTGCGAATACATGAGTGTCTGTGCAGGACGCATGACTGGACGTATATATACTCAACGTGGGCTAAAGAGTAACGTCGACAGGGCCGTGGCGACTGCTCATGGTGGGCCGTAAAGCTGGCACTTACGTTGGCGCACAGACGTCTGTTTTGTCCAAGAGACATGCACTGCTACAATGAGCCAATGTGCGCATTAGGAGATTTATTCTTTGAAGAATTGCCACGGAATCGACCAAAGTTAGACAACAGCACGACGAGTGATAAGAGAGCACACGTATTTTTCGTTAGATTGCTATGATAGTTGTTGACGCACACTGTCAGTGTGTATGACGTGTCATGTGGTTGTGACGATTTGGAACCATAAGAAGTCAAGATGATGCCAGGTGAACCGTTTATTGGGCGAACCTGTGCCCAGAAAAACAAAGCCAATCACACCGCAAAGCAATAGCGGCGTGAACGGTTGTCGGTCTACAGAAAAACTGACCGGTGGTGAAATGCGCCGGCTTTTACACACGCCATTAAGCGTTCTCGCATTATTTCTGAACTTTCAGAACTCACACAAATGTGCGCGTCAGGCATGCAAAGTTTCAAAAATGGTCGACACGGCTGTCGAACTGACATGCAAGATAAAGGCGGTGTGCGCTGCGCGTAACAGAAAGTGATAGCGGTCACAAGCAAGCGCATGTGTCACAGCAACGTGATGAAGACGTTCCCCTTAAAGAAACCAAAACAACTGTACGTGTCAGATGTTACAGAAGCACCATCAGCATAACTGACGCACTAGGTCTATTTCCTATCCAATATGCAGCAGGAGCCGCCGTAGCCAAGTGGTAGCGTGTCTGCTTGGCGAATTGAGGGCCCGGATTTGATTTCCAACCCAGCTGCTGCTGGGTATGGTTGCCTTCGAAAATTGTAGCACATTCATCTGCACATGTATGCTTGCTTCTACATTGCCATCGCAAGCTGCCTGCGTATAAAATACAAACACATGTGGTGCATACCCGCTTACCGTAGGCCGAGCACTTAAGGGTATGAGTCACATACTTACCAACTATCTTAAGAAGTTTTATTACGGGTATGAGCCACTCGTGTTTGTAGCATCGTCAGTCGTGACGTTGATGACAAGTATGTCATCTTCGTGATGTAAGGATCAGTCATTCATATTTACCATACGTTTGTTTACCATATTTACCATCGAAATTTTGCTGCATGCCAGGTAAACGAGGCAACAAGCAGAGCACCGACACGTAGAGGTAGCAGATATAGATGTCAAAATTTGGTGAGGCTTCATTGCGTCGCGGTTGTCTTCCATGGGCGAACTTGGATAAGTTAGTGTCGGCGCATTTGCGGAGCAGCTTCATTCTGTGGGCAGTAGGTGGCAGCGTGGTTGCCAGCACAGTTAGTCCATTTAGGCTGAATCGTTGGCTTGTGCCTCCTTGTGGTCACGATCCGCTGAGCAGATCTTGCATCGAAGCGCGCTTCGGCAGCTTTTCTCATTGTATCCTAATCGACGGAAATTGTGGCAGCGATGTGCTGGTGCTGCACATTCTTCAACGGGATTGCTGGTAAGACCTTAGTAAATTATCGCAGGGCGATCATCTCTGAAAGTCAAGTTCACCGTATGGAGGGGACGCGACGCTACTGTTCCGTCTTCGTGACGGTAATACTTCACCTGCCTGCGTGCCGACACAACCCCAGAGTCTCAAGTAATCTAAAAGTTGTTCATATGTGTACTGCCGAAGTATATGTCTCACTTTTCCAGCGTTTCGAGTGTATGACTACGGGATGAAGGGCTTCACTTACAGTCCACCGACATTTGGAAGAATCAGAAGGCGCTTTGCTGGCGCTAGGGAGGCGATACTACCACTGCAACTGCCATCTCTGGTTGGTCGTAACGGTCACTTTCTCTGTGTCAACGGAAACTATTTCGGCCTACAATAGGTTGGGGTTCACTTGCCAGAAATTAGCACCCTCCCTTATTGGGCGAAACACAACTGGGATGCCTTCGGCTCATTTTTTTCTTCTACGTGGTCTTTTTTTCTTATACGTGACCACGATAAACGGTACGTCGTCACTCACCTCTTCGTCATCGCTAACCTCGTATCTCGATGTTTTGTAATCGTCATTGTCGTCTTCTAAATGGAGCTTCTTGTTCTCGGCCTCCCCGTTATTCATTGCTCCTGAGGTCTGCGAAGTTATCTCCGAATTGTGGATGACTGAACGCTCCTGTTGAAGGACACTTTGCGGCGTCGGTAAGCTTCCTGGCTTTTTATTGCAGTCGACGCTGTCGCGGTTCGACGCACTTGGATGAGCATACGGTTCGTAGCGCTGTTCTCGACTGCCGACCACCGCGGTGGCTTGGTAACTTAATAGCAAAGTTCAATAAAAAATGAACATCGTAGCTGCGGGGCTTCTGACCCGCTGAGTCGACGCCCGACGTCTCGTTGGGAAATTGAGGTAGTCAACTTTGGCTGCGTACGTGGAATATCCAGAGCAAAGCGAAAAACTTGCAGCACTGCAGGAAAACAGCACCGAAAAGACACACCACGTCGTGTGTCGACCTAGTTCATTGCATTATCTCAACAGTTTCCTAGCGCATAGAACTGGTGGAGCAACTCATTGAATATGTCAACTTCTTGAAACAAATAAGTGGGTAGCGCTAAAATACAGGGACGAACAAAGGAACACAGGACGGGCGAAACCGTGCTCTCGCCCGTGTCTTTTCGCGCTGCCCGGTTATTTGCTTCAATAATACACAAACTTGCCTAAACAAGAGTGTTACAGCAAAAATCAACGTCTTCACAGATGATTCAAAGTTCATTTGCGCTGACAGGACATCGTGATTACAAACGCGTTCAATAAATGAGCGCTCTCAGTGCACCCACAGCAGCACCATACGCAGAGCCTATGCGTCGCATGTATTGTCAATACTAGGCAAAATTGCATCGCCAGACACCGATCGACGTGATGAAATGTCGCATCGAAAGCGACGCGACGGACCTCATAATGGCGACTCCTGCGTCAGGGTCCCGTTTGTTAAAAAAAAAAGAGAAGTTGTGTCTTTAATGCAACATGACAGTTTGCGCGTTAGTGTAGAACGTTGGAGAAGTTCGTGTGAATTGATGAAAAAAAAAAAAGCGCACTAACGTGAAGGACGGCGTGAAAAGAAACAGGACAGGCGCCGACTCTTAAGTTAAATCAGAAATTAACGGAATTATATATCATTGGAAAACAAAACCGAACAAACTCAAATGTGATAAAAGAACACATGGGCAGATAGCAGCCGTCACTACACGGGATCACGTAGCCGAATGTTCCAGCCGTCTTTTTTCGGAGCATTTATCACGAATTGAGGATCTGTGGTTCGTGTCGCCAGCACTTATGGACAACCTCTGCCTCCAAAATAAATGTCTTGCAATAGTGTCTCTTACTTACAATTCTAATGGAGTTCCATTTTTGGGGTGGCGATTGTTTTCAAGGGTATAGAAATTCACGCGGATGAGACCTGCCTCAACACTTTTAGTCTGTGCCAGTGAATGATTATGTTTGTTCCTTTCAACAGTAGGAGTAGTGCAAAGAGGGACATCTTATATAAAAACCTTCTAATATAGGTACCTATTCGTTCAGGCAAATGAGATAAATTCGCAGTCAGTCTCTCTGCAAAGCCAGGACGCATCGGTAAAAAATCAAGCGTTTTTTTCGCAATTTGAGTGAAAGCAATTGCAAGGTGTGACACCTCTACATGAAAGTAGTTTGGGTTAGGGGTCGAACAATAAATTACAGATGAGGTTCCATTAATGTCAGAGTGTGCACTTTTCGGTTTCCTTTCCCGCCGCACTGCACATGGTGGGCAATGTATAATAGTGTGGGAACCACTTAGGCACGCGTGAGTGAGTCGTGTGGCGGGCGATGGTTCCTGAGGTCTTGACTGTAGTGTTTTGAAGTATGGTGTTAAATTATTTTGGTATAATTTCCGGACTATTCTCATCATCACGGTCATTTCGCTGTGAGGCTCGGAGTGCATGCACTCAGGCCAAAGTGGGGGCCCTTTGATTTGGAGCGAGGGATTTATGTCCTGCTGTTCACATTGCATAGAGTGAACCTTGTTCTTCTTCGCACACAGTGAAATCGTTCCTACGGGACTCTATTCCGCACTAACGAAAACTATTTCCCTGCACCGTTAGTTCGAAGTAGTGTGTTATAGGGACGATTTCACTCACTGCCAACACGCGTTCGGACAAACCTTCAATCTTTATTCATTTTTGGCCGGTTACTATTTTCAGCAGTAATGACGCACTATTTTGTCGCTACTTTCAGGAGTAGTCTCATTATTTTTAGTGCGCGTGTAACTGCTTCTTCCAGCCTCTTCTGCTCCGGAACCGTGCATGCCTGTAATATGAAGAAACATAAGTAATATATTTGTTTGGGACTTCAGAATTCTTGCTGGTTTATATCGATGGTTGCTCCTTTTGTTCTCTATACGTCCCTTATTCCAATATTGCCTCTTCACCGCTGACTGATTTGACAATTTTTACAGACCATTTACTGAATGCGAAGACATTTGTATACTTTAAAAAATTCTGGAAACTTTATGCTTTTTTGCAGGATGTCTAATCCTAACGTCACTAATTTCATGAGAAAGATGGGATTCCCATGGCGGTTTGACAAACTCGAGGACTACTACATCCAGAGGTTAGTGTTATATTCTCTTTATCAATGTTTCCTCTACATTCAATAAAACGTAGATTTAGGTGGCAGTGCAAATCTCCACTAGTTTCTAAAAACCTACACATGAAGGAGTATGTTATATATCTCGTTGCTTGGGTATACATCAGAAGTCGGCAACTCTTATATTCAGCGCAAACGGCAGGCTTCAGAGGCTCCATTTAGAATAGAAGTCCCAAAGCACCTTTTCGCATTGCTCACGTGATCTGCACTGATCAATAGTTGTGCGACGTCATGCTGCATTGCGAAAAGCCCGCTCACCAACTAGTGGCACACGTTCGAGATCCCCCCTTGCGATTCGTAGTGGATGCCACCACAGTCTCTGGACGACTTCGCTTGCAGCAAATTTGACGGAGTATTGGTGGAATCGCATGCTTGTGCAAGTGCCCCCTGAGGTCAGGAGAAGAAACGCGAGAGTGTGGACTGGTGGAGACTGGAGTCCTGTTGCTTGGTAGTGCGGTGATTCCCGACAAGGCTGCTGCGCTTTTATAGAAAAGACCAAGCTTTAGTCTAGAGCCGACCGTGCCACTTTATCAGCTACTTGCAGGGAATTGGCGTATGGCGTCAAAGGCCAGCAAGGAAAACCAGGAGAGGTGTTTGTTAGACGGTGTGGACAGTATCGCGAAGGCGTTCGTCCGGTCTTCAGTCTTATATTTGTGGTGTGGAAATTTGCGCTTTTTGTAGAGAAACACTTGTCTTTGGACTTGTTCAAGGCAGGAATCTCATCAAAGCCTTCAACCGCATGAAGAGACGCGTCATGCACCGAATATCATTCACTGTTCGTGGACTTACGTCTATGCCATCAATTGTACTGACCGCAGCGTCTTGAATAAATAGCTTTACAGAAAGGTCCTCAGTGATTTTAATGCAGTTTATGATAGCTGGGGCACCATCAACAGTCTATTGAGCAAGAGTATGTAGTCATGCTGGGACACAACAGTCCGGAATTTTGGCACAGCAATCCGCGGTAGGCAGTTTAACAGTTCCTGAAAAGTATCAATTCTGTTTCCGTCTTCCTCCTTTTGGGCCGTTTCAACGGATAGCTTGATGGCCTCTTCCAGCGAAGCTGCCTCTCGACGCATCATCTTCTGATCGGGGGCCTCTCGAGATGTGCTTGGAGTTGGTGTAGAAAGATACGCCGGACAGTCCGAAAGAATGTTTGGCAGTGTGTCCGATCGCAACCGCACCAGCTTCAGCATAGTTTCAATTACTTTGCCGGTCTTTGTATCCACGTAGCGTGTTGTGTTCACCATGTCGGAAAATCTAAAGTGGCGTTCGCAGACCTGGGATAAAAAAATGTCATTAGAGAGAAGTAGAAGCAGAAATTTGAAAAACGAGGCCTCAAGGATATGGCAGTATAATGATGGAAATGATAAATTCCGTGCGCTCTAAATGGCAGCAATAGTGTGTCCTTACGGCTTAACGTATCGACGCAGTCTAAACAAGGAGGGCATACAGCTACACAAACTTTCTATCCTGTCTAGAATGGACACGCGTTACCGCATTATCTCGCAACATGCACGCACCTGGCGTTATTCAACGCAATCAAGCGAGCCGAAGCCAACGGCAGTCAAGAGGAATGTTTGGCTTACCACTGACCGCTTTCCTGGTGTAAAGTCCGCATAATGGATAGACTTAATCCATTGAGCCTTTTTTGTTGGGTCCGATGGTAAGGTGAAGACTCAGAGAGATTCCCCACAGTCATAGTTCCCGCGGCATCGCGGCACGTAGCAATACCCAGGCACTATCACAACCTGCGACGAACACTCTCCACCATCGACGCTCCACACGCCGTCATAAAGGAATGCGTATGTGTGAAACGAGATTCACAGTTTCGCGGCACACGCTGCACCTGCACCGAAAGGAAAAAAATTGTGAACCACACCTCCGCGCAACAAACCTCACGAAGAACTGGCAAAACACGAAGAAGCCACTGATATTTACTGTGCTTAGGATGCACTTACCAGATTAGCACGGTGTGAGCAGATCGAAAAATGACACTAAATTACGCATGGAAGCCGTATTAACGTTCTAAAATACGTCATGACCGCGATGCATCCACTTCTCGAAACACTGTTTTTATTTTAGCAGAGAAACAGCAATAAAAAACGTAACGTGCAATTCCCTGAGTAGATACTTCGAGTTCGCCGATTTCGCGCATGCGCAGTAGCGCCTACGTCAGGGAGGTGGGAGGCCGCGCTGTTGGGCGCTGCTCGAAAGCGCCGAGAGCGTGAGCGAGACGAAGGACCGGTTCCGTCGTAGTGTGATCACGTAGGTACGAGGGTGAGTAGGATTTAGAACGGCCTGAGCTAGTCTAGAGGGTGTTGGACAGGCGTGGCGCCGTGCAAGCCAGCGTGCAAGTGGGTGCAGCAAGAGTTAACCCACGGCCACTCAATGGAGACACCTTGTTTCGATTGAGCGGCTGTGCATTGATATATTTGCGGGGTTTAACATCCCAAAACCAGCTCTGATTATGAGACACGCCGTAGTGGAGGCCTCCGGAAATTTCGACCACCTGGGGTTCTTTAACGTGCCCTGACATCGCACAGCCCATGGACCTCAACATTTCGGTGAGCGGCCGTGGTTCACCCATCGTGTTATTTGTGGATATCTGCACAGCAGGAGCGACCGTTGTTTGGCCGTGTCACTGGGGGTCCAGCTAACACGTCGCCGCTTCCCTTCACGCCTTCGGCGCTCTCGCTATTTTGCTTGTGTCACTATCGGCAGAGGCAGGAGCGTGAGCGACGGGCGATGACGCGCCCGCCGCTTACGCTCCTGGTGTTTTAGATGCGAAGCAGCTTATGGTCGGGGCTATGTCACTCTCTCCCTCCCTCCCTCCATCCGCCGTGCGGCGTCCACACCCGCACTGCGCATCCTCCTCCCCCTCCTCTCCTTGTCTCATCTCTCCTCTCCGAATGGCGCTCGTAGACTATGGAAACGCTCTTGCTTCAAAACATAATTCCTTTTTTTGCGGGATAAGAGCTTTCCCGTAAATGTGCCGCACAATCTTCCCAATCCGCAATCTTTAAAAGTGTTCCGTGTGGCAGACATTCACTTTAAGCACGTAGTGGCTCGTCGATCACCGAAGCCTCGGCTGCGTTTGCGTAGGGCGAAATGCAGTGAGAGGAAAAATAAAAAAAAATTACAGCATATCCACGGAGTGAATGATGATGAGTGGGCGAAGCTCCGGAGGTTCATCGTAGATCCTGCCGAGTTCCGGATTAATTTAGTTAACGCGCACGCTACGAATCCTCATGGTTCAACTATGCACAAGTGAAATCTCCCACCGGCACTTCATTGCAAGTCAAGATCGAGTGCCTATATATATATATATATATATATATATATATATATATATATATATATATATATATATATATATATGGGTTGCCGGTGACGCGCTTCTCCAACGCGAGCAGTCGGTATTTCTCAATCAAGAAACTCGCTACGAGACGCTGCCTGCGCCAACGTTGTCTCTCGCGGGTGAGGGCGCGTTCTCCTTCTTTGACAATGCAACAGGGGAAAAAGAGTGATGAAGCATGATGATGGGATAAGAATGAGTGATCCGTATATACATAATAGGACATGACTGCTTGCGCAAAGGGGACATGGACGCTAGTAATCATATTCATTACGCTTGATAACACTAGCCCAACTGTCTGCCTTAAGCCTATGTACCTCTTGATAAATGTAATGCTAGCTTTCCTGCAATGCAGTTAGCCCAACTTATGGCAGCTGTCCACTTCTACAAAACAGCGTGCTATGACGCAGAAAATGTCAACTCAGCTCTCTGACATAAACTCGTAATAGTCAAACCCCAGCACGTGTACTGGGACCTCGCCTCCACTTGAAACGTGACAGGGCCGCCATTAGTTGGGCGAATATCTGTGCAGGGAAACGCACTCGAGGATTATGAAAAAGGTCTAATAGACGAATAATAGAAAAAAACCGCTTTAGCTGCAATTAAGTCTAATAGTCGCTTTCATAATCCGCACATTGCGCAATGGTATACCGAACGTCTAGCATCCAGTCCATTTCTATTGAAAAAAATAGGCCTTATTAGCATTTGAATCGATGAAAAGATCGCAAAATACGATTAGAACAGGGAATGCCGAAGGAGCCAACGTTTTGACAAGCGGACTTGTCTACGCCAGGGCGGCTACTGCCATCTCCAGCGTTCGTGTATGTACGCCTTTGCACACTCTCCCCCGTCTTCAGAAAGAGAGAAAGAGAGGAGAGTGAGGAGGGTCTGCTTGTCGAAACGTTGGCTCCTTCGACATTCCCTGTTATAAGTTGTATTTTGCGATCTTTTCATCGATTGAAGCATCCTCTTCCCCTGAACTTCTCTTCTTTAGCATTTGGTAATTCTGTATGTTCGCCTAATTCAGGTGAATTACAGCTTTAATCTATTGCTTGAACTCCCATGTCAGCCATCCTAGAGCCCGCCGTCTATTGCAGTGGCACGAACGGGAGACAGTCGCGAAATACTGTTTTCTAATCTCTGATACATTAGACAGTGCTTACTGTTCGAACTGTACGCGCGATTGGGAAAGCGCGCGTAGCACCGAGTTAAGTCGGCGACCAGATGAAACCTGTGCAGTATACTGGCACATCTGCCGTTTATTCTAGCCGGGAGGAAAAACTCGTGTAGCTCTATTTCCCTCAGATTCCTGCACTGGTGGCCTGTTTGAGACCGGTGATTGCTGTACAGTCTCGCACGGGTGACCTCAAGGAAGAATCATGTCAGTTCGTGGTTGTAGTGTTATCGAGGGTTTACGGACGAACCGCGTGTATGTAGCCTTTGTAGCTAGATGTTGTTTAACGGACGAACCGAGAAATGTTGCCGTCCCTACAAGAGCGAGTGTCTTTAACTTTCTTTTCTATTTGTCTTTTTTTTTTTTTACCTTTCTCGCTATTTACTCACCCTCAGCCACGCTGCATGTTTCCGGTGCGTCTTTCCAAACAGTGTGGCCGCCGAAAGTGCCTCCGATTTCGGTTCGCTCTAGTAGGCAGACTTCGAGGACCTGCTGCCGAATCGTCCGCAAATCATGGTCACCCACGGAATCTTGGACCCCTGACAACATGCAAAGACGACGGGCTCCCTGTGTTCAGTGGGCGAAAGTGGTAACTTTCACGCAGCCGGTAATGCGCACATGTGATCTCCAGCGCGTCGGGCAAGTGTCGATATCAAACACAAGCAACGCTTCTCAAACAACAAGGCATCATTTTTCAAGCACTTAAAAAATTGTCGATTAATCGATTAAAACATCACAGCGAAAGCAATTAATCGATGAAAGGCTAAATCGACGAACGATTAACGATTACTCGATTAAAAATTTAATCGACCATTCCTATTTTGCTTGTGTCACTATCGGCAGAGGCAGGAGCGTGAGCGACGGGCGATGACGCGCCCGCCGCTTACGCTCCTGGTGTTTTAGATGCGAAGCAGCTTATGGTCGGGGCTATGTCACTCTCTCCCTCCCTCCCTCCATCCGCCGTGCGGCGTCCACACCCGCCACTGCGCATCCTCCTCCCCCTCCTCTCCTTGTCTCATCTTCCTCTCCGAATGGCGCTCGTAGACTATGGAAACGCTCTGCTTCAAAACATAATTCCTTTTTTTGCGGATAAGAGCTTTCCCGTAAATGTGCCGCACAATCTTCCCAATCCGCAATCTTTAAAAGTGTTCCGTGTGGCAGACATTCACTTTAAGCACGTAGTGGCTCGTCGACTCCGAAGCCTCGGCTGCGTTTGCGTAGGGCGAAATGCAGTGAGAGGAAAAATAAAAAAATTACAGCATATCCACGGAGTGAATGATGATGAGTGGGCGAAGCTCCGGAGGTTCATCGTAGATCCTGCCGAGTTCCGGATTAATTTAGTTAACGCGCACGCTACGAATCCTCATGGTTCAACTATGCACAAGTGAAATCTCCCACCGGCACTTCATTGCAAGTCAAGATCCTAGTGCCTGTATATATATATATATATATATATATATATATATATATATATATATATATATATATATATATATATGGGTTGCCGGTGAACGCTTCTCCAACGCGAGCAGTCGGTATTTCTCAATCAAGAAACTCGCTAGGAGACGCTGCCTGCGCCAACGCTGTCTCTCGTGGGTGAGGGCGCGTTCTCCTTCTTTGCGAGCTGGTAGCGTTCCTTTAAGAAAGAGCGTTTCCATAGCCAACGCGCGCCTTTCGCTCTCTCTCTCTCTGTCTCTCTCTCTCTCACAAGACAGCAGAGGCACGGGAGAGAGAGAGTGAGAGGCACGCGCCGAGGGCGAGCGCGTGCCTCCCGGCTCGCGGGTTACGCCTGACGACTGACGCGTGACAAGGTTAGACTAAGAGGAGCTTGGCCCCTAAAAGTCACCATTATTTGTGACAGCGGCTGTGCTGATAAACTGATGTAATTGGCCATGAAATCGGCTAAAGCAAGATTGGATGACTGTGTCGATGAATGTGGTACCTTGTGCAAGAAGAATTTCTTCTTTCTGTATCCTGTCTTCATTAAGCCGACAGTTATTTGTATAAACGTTTTATGCACTGAATTTGATTTAGTTCAACTTGCTGACATTAAAACAATGTGTACGACTATATTAGAAGTCCTAAAGTAAATATAGCATTAAACGGTAATACAGTATCGAAATCTGTTGAATTTTTAATTTTGTTCACTTAAAAAGCTGATTTGAGCACCAGTGTTTGGCGAGCGAGGTGCATGCCGCTGGCGTGTTCTGCAAGGTGCATTGATATTTGCGCTAGCTCTCGTTCCCTCTGCTAAGGTGTTTAAAATTCGGTATGCACTGTAACCTTTATTGACAGAGTTCACAAAATCATTCCTGGAAACTAATGAACCACTGCATTGATTGGCATGCCCTGTCGAATTTACTCGAGTCTCACCAAATGATCTATTCTCGGGTAAGCGACGAAGTTAATGCATAATTTAAAAGGAGTCTTGGTGTGGCCATGTAATTCGCGTTGACTTGCTACAAATAAATGAACGTTTTCTTTTTTTCCTTTTTTTTTGTTGCAGCAGTGCAAGTATCATACCGGAAGGGCAGCGAAAGCGCCAGTATCTGGTGACGCATTGTTGAAGTCTGAAAAGTGCCGAGGAAAAACGCCTCATAAACATACGCCGAATATTCATTGCTAGGCTCCATGCATCAAGCAACATGTTGTTCTTGCGATGACGTTGCAAAGTAAACGTGATCAAATTTCTTCAAAGTCTTGGAAATAAGCGTTTAGTGTAACGGTATACTACTGTACTTCGACAGATTGCTGGAGATCATCAAGGCTCTCCGCAAGAGTTACATGGTTTGGCAAGAAGTGTTCGACAATAAAGTGCAGGTAAGTGTAAAGCTCATTTTCAGCTTTCCTACATTGCCTTACAACATTTTCTTAACGAAATGGTGGCATGGACCACGTGCCACCCAGACATTAGCCAATTAACGGAACTCTGGGGAAGCACTATATTCCTCTTCTTTCGAGCAAAGGCAGCTCCAAAAGATCGCGTAACACTCTCCCTCCAGATGTTAAAACTTACCGATTCTTGGTCGACTTTTTTCCACGACTTCAATTTTACCAACTTGCAGCTGCATCTTGGTCGTATCTTTCTAATTATAGCAGATCGCGTTCGATGAGGTAACATGGAAACTGCAAAGTACCACAACCCTTTTCTGTTCACCACAGCGCCGCTTATTGGCTCGTTACAATCACATGAGTACTTTTCTTCATGCCATGCCTGACCCGACGCGCTGACAGAATCGTCACTCGCGCACTCCGCGTGCATGCGCACTCAGGTAGAGAGAATAAATCTTAATGGAACAAGGCAGTAGGTCGATCATCGTGGGCGGGGGCGGTCTTGCAGTACCGCTGAAGGTGTCTCATCCGGTGTAACTTATGTCACATTTAGATTTAGTGCAGGAAAGCGCCCGGCTACTGCGAGTTCAGGAACAGCCGCCGATAAGTGCCCAGGGGCGCTATATGCTGCACCCGTGCACCGAACTTTCCTCTGTTATCGATTCATGCTCCGCCGACATTGCTGTGCTAACAGAGACTTAGGCACCATATAGTGACATCAGAGACAATGAAATCTTTGACTCATCTAACCAATTCCATTTTTACAGATTCGATAGAAAAGAAAGGCAAGGTGGGGGCGTTCTCATAGCCATAAAAAACATTTGGAATCGTTCGCGCTCAATATTGCGACAAGCATAGAAGTCGTTTGGGTATCTGTGAACCTAGGTACCGTCAAATAATACTGGGCGCTTGCTACCGCCCTCCCACTTCGGCATCGACATTTGTCAATGATCGTTACGACAACATTAACACCGTTATATCGCGATATCCTTCTGCCCCTGTGTTCTTGCTGGGCGACTTCAATTATCCTGCGATTGACTGGACCTCATCTGTGCAGTTCTCGTCCGGCGCGTGCTGTGAATTTCTGGGTTTGTGCTCATCCTTTAGTTTCACACAGATTGTTACTAAACCTACCCGGGTCACACAAACAACAGCTAACATATTAGATCTAGTGTTATGCACATTTCCCGAGCTATGTTCTCAGCTGACCTACTTGCCACAATTAAGTGACCATGTAGTAATAAATTTTAGTATTGCTATCCCCATGCAAAAAAAGAACGCAAGACGAGAAAAATTTTACGCAACTATAAGCGGGCTGATTTTGACCAAATATAATAAGCTCCTGCAGACCTTCTTAACATCATTCTTGGATGCTTTTGAAGAGCGTTCTGTTGAAGCGAACTGGAACTTATTTAAGAACAAGGTTGCTGAACTTACTAACCGTTTTATTCCAACTTGAACGTTATCGTATAACCCGGATGCACCATGGTACAACTCTCATATCAGGCGTCTGTCCAACAGGAAAAAAACGGTTTTACAGATTGGCTAAGTCATCTCGTAATCACGCCCGTTGGGAATTGTACCATAAAGCCAATAACGAGTATATAGCCGCCGTAAGCAGAGCTAAAAAATATTTTGCTGAAAACACACTACCTAACACTTTATTGCAGGATCCAAAAAAAAATTTTGGAAAATTATTAATCCGTATGACACTGCACGTATCACACTAACATCTCTTAATTATGAGCCAGTACCCGATAACAATTGTGTGAATGTCCTAAATGATGTGTTTTCAAGTTGCTTTTCTACTCCTTCGTTCGTTGAGTTTCCCACTTTTTGCGATCATAATTATTTGCCAATGTACCCGGTGGAGATTGAACCTGATGGTGTTGCTGAAATTATAAACAACCTGAAATTATTCTCAGCTGCCGGCGTCGATAATATAAGTTCCAAGTTCTTAAAAAGCACCAAACTATATTCATCAATCATTTTGACTAAAATATTTCAGCAGTAATTAAACAACGGCGAAGTGCCATCAGATTGGAAGATAGGGAAGGTGGTCCCAGTGCACAAATCTGGATCCAAGCACTCTCCTCATGACTACAGGCCCATATCGATTACCAGCGTACCCAATAAGATATTAGAACACATCGTTTTCTCGCAAATAGTCACGTTTCTGGAATCTCACTCATTTTTTCACCGCGCTCAACACGGATTACGTAAGACATACTCCTGCGAAACGCAGCTTCTTTTGTTCACCCATAAGTTGCATACCATTCTCGACCGCCGCTCCATTTCCGACTGCGTATTTTTAGATTTCGCCAAAGCATTTGACAAGGTATGCCACCAGCTACTGCTACTAAACACTCGCATGATCGGACTCGATACTAACGTAATGAAATGGCTCGAGTGTTTTCTAACCTCCCGTCAACAGTTTGTCACCCCAAACGACGTTAGTTCCCCCCTGCATCCTGTTATCTCCGGTGTGCCACAAGGTACTGTGCTTGCTCCCTTACCTTTTCTAATCTATATTAACGATCTGCCGAACTGCGTTTCTTCGTCCATCCAGCTATTTCCCGATGATTGTGTTCTTTTCCGCGAAATAACATCTGCTAATGATACATGCGCTCTGCAGGCCCATATTAACAGTATCGACCTATGGTGCAAAAAATGGCACATGACTTTAAACGTAAAAAAATGTAAACTCATGCGCGTTTACCGCTCATCCTCTAACCTTACTACGTATTATTTAGGTGGTAGCGCCCTAGAAGCAGTCGACTCGTATAAGTACCTCGGCATTCACATCACTTCTACTCTTTCTTGGAATACGCACATCGATTACATCGTCAGCAAAGCTAATCGCATGCTCGGATACCTCAAACGCCACTTTCATTCAGCCCCCACTAACACGAAGCTGGTTCTCTACAAAAGTATCGTTCGCTCTCAGTAGAATAAGCATCGTCAATATGGACCCAGGCATCGAAATCCTACAAATCACATTAGAAATGGTTCCGACAGGTCAGCGCGCTTAATTTTATCAAACTTTCATCGCACCGCCAGTGTATCTATCATGAAATCAACTTAGGCCTACCACTACTAACAACCGTCGCAAACTTGCGCGACTCTGCCTTTTTCACAAAATATTTTATCACGATACACTGCACGACGAATTGCTCCTGCACCGCATACATATATATCATCGCGTCTTGATAACGGGCACAAAGTTGGCTTAATCTCCGAAAATCAAAAGTATTCTCTGACTCATTATTATACCACGTACATCTGTGGACCTGGAACCACCTTCCATCTTCAATAGTGAAATCAGACAGCCATCATTGTTTCAGTCATCAGTGTCAAGGTTTTCTGTGAACCGTAGTGTTTTAGCACTTGCACTTCAATGTACTGATGCTTTCGCCGCATATGGTATCTGGACAGTGTTATCTTTGCTTTTTTGTTGACCATTGTGTATTTCATTTTTGTGTGTGTACTGTATACTGTGGCAAATCCCACTTCCCTCTGCAATGTTTTACTTTGAGGGTATCAATAAAATAAAATAAAATAATAAATTAAAAATAGGGGGCTCGAGTTCTGCGAAACTCGTCATGCCGATATCATGCCACACCCATAGGAGAAAGCACTAATGGCATCAAGCCATATTTGCTCCCTGACGTGCGTCCAGTCTTATCGGTTTGTTGACACGTACTTTGGAGTGGCTATAATGACGCGGCCGTAGCCATATGGAGAGTCGCCGACGCGTGCTGACGTTGTCAAACTGTGTCTGCTTTCTCTCATGCGCGCGGTCGCACAAGCAGCTCGCGTTCTCTAACGCTCGCTTTTTGAAATATTGATAGCAGCGTGCCGTGCACACATGTGGTTCCGGCCACAGCAGTGGCAACTGCTTAGGACAGCGCGGGTGCCAACGAATGAAAAGTGGCCAAAGCGAGTGTTGGCAAGCTATGGCTGCTTGCACGATGGCACGCCTGGGAATGCTCACAATAAGCATTAATTCGCGTTCCACACCCTGTGTGTCATATGGTGGGTCGCGGTTTAACCCCGCCAGTCGTAGCGAGAGTAGCTCTGCAGACCGAAAACTCCGCAACAGGATCCGGCGCCTACTACTTCCCAAGCATGGCGTCGTCACTAATTGCACTGCCGAAACCAGTGGACTCAACGGGAGACGTTTTCACAGCTGGAGCGTCTGGAAGAGAGCTCAATCTTTATGCAATCGCAACATTAGCCGAAAGAGTGAGCGAAAGAGCTTCAGGCTGCAACGCTCCTGCCGGCAATCGGTGAAGCAATGAGGTCGTTCTACACTTTCACATTTTAGATTGATAACAACAAGCATGACATCAAGATTCCAGCGAACATTTGAAGCTCGTTCGCCTGCTTCTTTCGAATATTTCTGTCCGAGTGCGGCATCTGGTCCCGGGAACCAGATTTCCCACTCCTTCTGCTACCTCCTTCTACTTACTCTTACACCATTACAGGAATTGGCATCCAGGTGTAGTACTCTGCCACCACCCTCTTCACGAAGGCTGCCTTTCAACCCTGACTCTACGATTCCACAAGTTGCAGAACACCTGACGAAGGCGGTGGTCAACGCGCGGTCTCTTTCAAGCGAAACTGCTCTTGCAGAAAAAAATTCCTGTTGGGCTAGTTGGTTCAAATTGGCGCGCAT
>JABSTT010004686.1:0-21138 GCA_013339685.2 Hyalomma asiaticum
ACAAGGCTACTATTGCCGCTGCCACAAACACAGTAGACAAAATATGGGCAGCTTCCACTAGCGGCGGCAAGGTGGCCCGCCTGGCTTCTTCCGGCCTCTGCAAGGTCAACTGCACGACGTCATTTGTCACGTGACATGCTGTTACATTGTTTTCGCATTAGTATGTCATGTGACTGGCTGTGACGTCTTGTTACGTGATTTGGGTCATGTTCGAGGTTCAAATCGGCTTGGCGAGCAATGCGCTTGTGCCTTCGTCCTCCTCGTTTCTCTTGTCCCTCCCACGTCCTTTACCCTCACCCTCACATCTCTTTCCCATTCCTTGCTATGCAGTCTGCTTTTGGTGCTCTGAAGTACAAGCCCTATTTCATAGAAAACACTATTCCACAACAGCACATACAAAAATAAAACACGGAAGAGGAAAAAAGAAACAAAGCGAGGCACAGGCAAGCCTCAAAAAGAAGCCTTGTCCGTGAAGAATGAAGCCAAACGCCTACGTATTTATTTTTATTTTTGTCACTAAATCAACCTGCTACCGTTTTCCTCTTACTTTCTTTTTCCTATTAGCTTCCCCATGCTTTTTACATTCCTTAACCTTCTCCTTCATATACCTCTGTTCTTTTTTACAGATTAACTCCTCTTTTGCCTTCTGCCTGCGATACCTTGGTGGAGCAGGCTTGGCATCCACTCTCCGCTCTTCTCACATACACAGCCTTTGTATAATTTACAGTCAATAGCCAAAGCTTGCGGTATCCGAAACATACAAAAAACCCATATTACCGCTTAGCCTCGCAACATATTTTCGAATTAAACACTTCACCGGGTAAAGTGTTTTCCTTTTTAACGTAACCCTCATTGGATTGGTAGACCATCTGCCTAGCACCGTATAACTTTCCATCTATGCCCATTACATGAGAGTTTGGACGTCCTCTGTGACACGTCTTCAGCTTCGTGCTAGGCTTCAGAAGGCAGCCACGACGACGTCACGTTGCATTCGGATACAAGGACTCGAAAGTTCACGCGAAAAGTCTGCAGTGGTGGCACTCACCGAGAAACCGATGTTTGCATATAACATCTCGATTAGAGAGAGAGAGAGACAGAAGTAAGGAAAGACAGGGAGGTTAACCAAAACGCGCGTTCGGCTTTGCTACCCTGCACTGGGGAAAGGAATAAAAGGGTGGAATAGAATGAGAAATAGAGGAAGAGAGAAAGAAGAGCCCAATCACGCGCACACTTGCACTAGTAGAGTCTCTAGAGGCGGTGGCAGAGACCTGTCGACTTCAGGTACGTCAGCAACGCCTTCGTCGCCTTCTGAGCCATCTGGATTAACGGACAATTAATACCATTCAGCAGAAGTATAGGTACCTGGATGTAGTAATTGATAGAGACCTGTCTTGGACTCCGCACGTGAACTACGTGAAGAAACGGCTGAGTGCTATCTGCCACTTGTTCAGATTCCTCGCAGGAAAAAACTGGGGCCTGTCCATGCACCCTATGCTATACAGGGTGCTGTTCTTGGGATTTCTGCGGTACAGCCTACCTGCTATCGCCAACACCTCCAAGACTAACCTGCGCATGATACAGAGCATTGAAGCACAAGCTCTTAAGATATGCCTTGGCTTACCGCGCTACGCATCAACGGCTGAAACCATTGCCATAGCGCATGATTTCTCTATCTCGACGCACATCGCCGTTGAGACCATGCGAATTCACCTCAGGCATGTGGCTAGGACTCCCTCACATCATATGGCGAGCCTCGTTGCTGCAAGGCCCCGCACGTCATTCAGCGCTAATGTCAATGCACACAGTGTGGCGTTTACGCCTGGGTACCCGCCTGCGGCTAAGCCAGTGCTCCCCCTGTGGTGTTACGAGCCTCCCATAAGTACACCTCACAATTCCTGGGTTACTAGAAGAAGTCAGATCTACTAGTATCTGCGCTAAAGGAACTGAGCTTAGACCTCTTGTACGAACGGTACTGTAGCCATTTACACGTATACACCGATGTATCGGCTACGTCCTCCACTTCTGGCGGAGCGGTGGTCGTACCAACGCAGGGGATAACACTTCGACTGAAGACGTCTCATGTGACGACGTCCATAGTGGTAGAACTGAAGGTTCTACGTCAGTGCACTAGAGTTCATTAGTACTGAGTGGCCGAGGAAATGGGCTGTGTTTTCTGACTCGAAGGCGGCGTTACTGTGCATACGGTCGGCTCTTAGGCGCGGATGCCACGAGCAGCTGACGTACGATGTAATCGTGCTTCAGAACCACCTCAGAAAAAATTGCGACGAAATTGACTTTCAGTGGGTTACCAGTCCCTGCGGAATCAGCGGCAACAATTCCTCAGATGACGCAGCTTGTACTTCAAGAAGCGAACATTGTTTCGACTCCGCTCTCAAAGACAGATGCTGCAATGCATGCAGCTTCGACACCTGGTACGCAGTCTCTCAATGGTTGAGTGGAACTCGCCAAACATCAGACGAACGCGACTGTACCAGCTAAACCCTTGCCTGCATCTCCGCCCTCCATCAAGACTTCCTCGACATGAGGCCTCGCTTCTTTGTCGACTATTGGCTAAGAGTTGCCTTCATCAAAGGCATACTCCGCATTAATTGGAGCGACCGACAGTGCAGCATGCGAGGTGTGCGACACCGACGAAACCCTCGACCATTTGCTGTGCCACTGTCCGCGATTAGACGCGGAAAAGAAAACATTTGTTTAGACGCTACGCCAACTCGACGATCGGCCGCTTTCTGTGAAGATGCTGCTTGAACACCGCCATCATCGCTCTCGACCCACAAACCACTGAGGTCGCTTTTGCGCTTTTTGAAGACGACGGGTTTGCTCGAACGCCTTTGACTGTTGGACTTGTCCTACAATGTCTCTTACATTATTCCCCTTCTTCTCTCTGCCATCTTTCTATTCCCCCTTCCCATTGTCCTAGTGTAGGGTAGCCAACCGGACGCCTTTCTGGTTAACCTCCCCTCCTTCCTTCATACAAGCTGTAACATTCAATTCGAGGCTATGTTCAGAGGGTAAGCGCTAATGTAGATTTTTCCACATTTCTGCGTCTCGTAAACTTTTGCTGCTGACTGCAAGTGGCCAAGCTACGCTTAATCCTCTCCAGTCCTCATTTCCCTCCTACTCACCTCCGCTTCCCTGTCTTACCCCCTGCTACGCTATCCTGTACAAGACTGCTGTTGAAGCTATTCAGTACGAGACTGCTATTGAAGCTACCCGCTAAAAGACAGCTAATGATTATGATTGATTTCAGGAGCTTTACGTCAAAAAACCCCGGTATGGTTATGAGAGAAGCCGTAGTGGATGGCTCCAGAAATTTTGACCACTGGGGGTCTTTAAAGCGCACTGACATAACGCAGCACAGGGGCCTCTACTATTTCGCCGCCATCGATCTGCAGCCGCCGTGGACGGGATCCGATTCCGCGACCATTGGATCTGAATCAGCGCGCCATAGCCACTAGACCACCATCGCGGGGCTTTCCTTGAACTGTACCTACATCGCGCAGTACATGGGCCTCTGGCATTTCGGCCCGATTGAACGGTGTCCACCGTGGCCAGGATCGAACGTTGGTACTTCAGGCCACTACCAGAGCACCGTAAACATCACAACCGGGGGGTGGTGGCAGATGGAAAAGCCAACTGACGTCGTTACAGACATGGTAGTCAGAGTTGCATTCCTTTGATCATTCCTTTGGCAGTCCTTTGGCAGTCACTTGCATTGCTTTGCAGTCACAGCGATGCATTCCTTTGATCTAGTCTAGTATCCATTATATTGGCGATGCTGCACAACACTTGAAAAGGACCACGCTTCACACTGAGCACCAACCGTACCAAAAACACACACCTGTGCTAGTTGGCTTTGTTTATAGCTACAGAACACGTAACTGGTGAACTCAAACATGCGCTGCATGAAGACGCATACGCAGCAGTTGAATTCTGGCGTGCTGCGTGTTCCTCACTGTCGTCCTTGTACCAGTTCGCCAGTTCCACTTGTTTCATAGTCCCCAACCGAATAGAACGTCTGTCCTTTCTTGGCATGACCAGCATAATCGGACAGCCCTGCTTTCCTTGGTGTGGTGTCCGATCAAAATTACCTTGCCCCAAATTTACCCATTGATCGGCAATGGCAGCGCAAACAGTGGAAATCAAAGTCGTGGCTGTTTTGTACGGCCTTGTCCTACACTGCGACGGTTTTGTACGACAGCTGCTTTTGACATTCACGTCAGAGAACTCAACGGATGCTCCGTGACCGCTGTTTGGAGTCGTAAACCAGAAAACATGGACGGGAACTCATCTAGCAAAAAATAGCGACGATCAGAATTCAGGCTTGAAGTACCTTCATATAAGAAAATATATGCGCGACACGATGCTGAGAACCGAAACGCAATGAATTGTTGCACGCATCTTGTGTGCTTCCTTCTTTCTGTGGTCATGTCGAGCGCACAAGTCCTCTAAAATGGTGCCATTATATATCCACCTGCCATGCGAATAGAAGAAGTTTATTGGCTGAAAGAGCTGGTTATCTTAATCCTAACTACAATTATTTATACGCAAAATGATCGCGTCTGTTTGCTGAAGGAAGCGCAGTGCTAATAAATATGGTTTGACGGAAGATGGAGTCTTTAATGACGTTTATGTTCAGCCCATCGGCGCGGGGTCGTGCTGCGAACCACGACCCCCCCCCCCCCCCACAAAAAATAAAGAAAGAAAGAAAGAAAGCAAGAAAGAAAGCAAGAAAGAAAGAAAGAAAGAAAGAAAGAAAGAAGGGGCACGTGGATCTGCTCGCAGACGTTGCTGGTCTTCGTCTTTTCCTTGTGTTTTGCGCTGTTTCCAGTAAGCTGGAAAATTGATCACAGCCACCGCGTGTTGCATGCGCCGCTTCCGACAAAAAAGCCGCTCTTTGTTGTCTCAAGGTCCCAAGATTGAAGTACGTTGCTCTGTGCGTGCGATTTGTTGTAGCTACCACGTGTATGGATGGTACCCAAACAGCTCTCGATAAATGTGGGGGTGCACGTCTGTAGAAAAGGAAAATGGACATTCGTTGACATGAGCAAAACTAACGAGTGAAGCTTGTTGTGAAGTTGGGACTTGCGATAGCAGATGACAGCGCACCCCACACACTGGACGACGCACAATGCAATAAAAAGGAAACTTTAGCGCTCATGCATTTGCGCTGTTATGCGCTAAGTCGTCCACGTGTCACAAGAAACTCGCCATGCGCTATTGTGATGAACAAACTTGCCATTAAGTATGTCTTGAAAATGAATCACTTTAGTGTTTACAAAACCGTTTGCGACTTCTGAAGTTAGACAGACAGTTGAGCGACATAATGTCCGAGCTCAAGTGTTGGGGCTTCATGACGGATGAGCCCTCTAAGACCAACAAGTAAAAAAAAAACATCCGTAATCTCTGCGGCCTTAGTATTTCGCATGCGCATAAAGTGAATATGAGGGCAGTTGGCATGCCGTTAACAAAGCGTAAATGCATCTGAGAGCACTGTTAGGAACTATTTTCCTGAACATTCTTGGCGGCTTTGCGCCACCTCTATTGACCGCACCGGCGCACTACGCCGCATCAGGCCATTCATGGCGGTTATACAGGCAACGTGCCTCAACGAAACGCTGTAAACTGCGGTTTAGTATATATATATATATATATATATATATATATATATATATATATATATATATATATATATATCAAAAAAAGAGATTCACACGATTAACAAAAACACTACGACTTTACTGACGTTGCGGCCGGTGGAGCGGCCTTCATCAGAGGCTCTGATGAAGGCCGGTCCACCGGCCGCAACGTCAGTATACTTATATTGTTTTTGTTAATCGTGTGAATCTCTTTTTTTGAAAATATTTATTCGGGCTCAGGGAAATTTTCTTTCCGAACTATATATATATATATATATATATATATATATATATATATGTGTGTGTGTGTGTGTGTGTGTGCGTGTGTGTGTGTGCGTGTGTGCGCGTTGGGGCGACTGCACGTACGCACGTGCTTACATATAATCACTGGTGACACCATAATCATCGCTAAAGGGCTCAAATTGCAAATCCGGCCACAAACCAGGCTAACGTATCCGGATTCATTAATAAAGTGTCCTCTCGCTCTTTGCGGCTGAAATAGCGGCACCTGAAACGTGGCGTAACCTACTGGGGAAGTCTTGGTACTGCCTTTGGGGTCTTGAAACTGCCGTTCGTCGGCAACTGTTTTTCATACGACCATAACTTGAGGTTAATATTGCAATCGGTGCATAAATACGCATCTCCCTATTTCCTGCTTCCCACGCAGTAAAATTAATGTCGTTGAGGAGTGGCGCAGCCTTCACTGCAACCGAAAACCTGCTTTTGACAGAAGTGGATGAGCTCGAAGTGTCCCAGCGGCGGCGCGCATACGTTCCTGCCCGCGAGAACCTAGCGTAAACACACCCGACTGCCCTTGACCACTGTTTGCAACTTGTGCTGCGTATTTGACTCCATAGGCAAGAGATTCCGATACAAAGTGCTCGATGGCATTTCCCCATGCTCTTGCATGATTGGACCACCTGACTGCAAGGTCCCCGTCTAAAAAGGAAACAGGTACCTTACGTATCATAAATATTATTTCACGGTCCCTTTACGTTCATATGACGTTGAAGATATTGTACCACTGCTCGTACCTACGCGTTGCTTTAGGGCTTTAGTAATGCTAGGGACGTCCTGGAACAGGGACGTCGTGAAACTAGGGACGTCGTGGAACCCGCAAAATTTGTAAATTAACCTTTTAGAGCCTTTAAGATTCACTAACGGTTTAGAGCGGCTAGGATAAGTAGCTGTGTATTACGCTGTAATCACATACCGAAAAAGAGGCTCACCTTGTCTAATTCCATAAAGTTCGGCAGACTTTCGCTTGTGCATGATGCTAGAAGGTAAAAAAAAAGATGAAAATATTGATTTCCGTTCTAGGTCAAAAGCGAAATTTGTCATACGACAGGAAAATGATGAATGAGCTCGGCTTTTCAAAAATCTACGAAATGTTTTTCGTATGAAGGAAGCACCAGGCGACGTCTTGTTCCTAACACGGGAAAGCATTTGCACGGCTGTGACTCTCCTTGGTCCACACGATTCATACGTGTAACATATCATGTAGTCACATTTTACCATGAGAAGGTAGACTACGCAAGAACAAGAGGGAGCTCGTATATACGCGATAAATATCGCAAACACCAAACGTATTTAACAACGGCAGCGCAATGAGGTATTATCGACCTGCTTATCTCGTTAAAATAACCTGGTTAAATAACCGTGAGGGAAGGATTTTCGAGCACTAAACCTTCAATAAGGTTTATAGAAGCTTTCGAACTAGATATACTAGGACCAAATGTTGTGGCCAAGTATAACCGTAAAGCGCATTACGTCTTGAGCTTCGCAAAGTGTCCATTATGAGTAAATGCGCCGGAAACACTTGAGCAACGTAGTTGGATAAAGCAGCAGGAGTTTTCAAGTCAGTTGTACTAAACCTTGAACGACAGCAGCAGCACGACAGTGATGGCCATTTAACAAAGCGCAAAAACAGCTCTCACTTTATCTGGTTATCAGAGTGTTTGATAATATTCAGTGTTTCTTTTCGTGAAGGGTCATAACTAGATGTATTGTAGTGTAGTAGACAGCAAAATTGATAACCTCTTCTTAAAGAACTGGACGCTTCTTGATACTCCCAATAACAGACAATGCTTGGTTGGAATGAAAAAAATCATTGTTCACTTCTTGATGTATGCCTCAGCCATACATTTGCGCTGTGCTAATTTGCATCAAATGCTTCACGTCGAATTACTTCATGTCGAAATATTATAACTCAGGAGTCAACACTGGTAACAACAAGTCTATGTAGGTGTTGTGACAGCTTGAATTGCGACTTTCACAAAATAACAGGCGTTGACATCGCAGCTACTAGACATATACAATTAATAGCTTGTCCTGTAAGTGGTTAGCAAAAGCAGTGTGGTCAAAGTACTTACATTCGGTTGCAGTCCCGAATGATGTGCTGTAAACCAGAAATAATGTACCTGCTAACGTAAAGCTTTTGCTAAACATAATCTTGTTCTAGAGTACGTTTCCTTTAGGGAGATACAACTGCCGACTAGATAGGATAAATGAGCGTGCTGTATTACAACGGCAGGGTACGTGCCAACAACGTATGCTGGGGATATGGAGCACGTGCGAAGTTGGGGCGTAGTGGAAAAAAAATAACTGTCCTTTCTATGTGACAGATTCAGCACTGTCCAGGGATGTCAGTCAGCCAAGCTGCAGCACAACAGCTGCAGGTTGACCTTCGCTTGCTCTTTCACGCCGTTTTGTCCGACCGCAGTTGTATCCGACAGCCTTTGACGAGTGAACAACTTTTTGGGGCAAAATGTCAAGGCCCATAAGAAGGTTCGCGTGTCATGGGGATCTTGGAACAACAGCAGACATTCAGGAAACTTGCAGCAGCCTCGTTGACCTTAAGATCAAATAATGTATACAAAGAGAGAGTCACCACAGTAGTTTTTCACTAGTAGATATCTGAAGCACGACGCCTCCACGAATTAGATCCGCAAGCATCGGCTCGGCGTAAGGTCACGCAGTGGTTGGTATGATTTGAGAAAATCTAGTGTGGAGCACTGTGCCCAAGAATAAATCTAGTCACATAACCAGAGAGTTATTGAACGATGTGAATGGAGGCGATATCTTCACCACATAATTTACAGTGCAGAGTATGAAGCCTGCTAGTCAACAAAGTTTGCTAGGCTTCCGCTGTTCGCAGCGTCTTGCTAAAGGAGCTAAGTATGCTCAGAATGCGTACATGTCTTCCAAGCCCAGGTGGTATCACGCTCAACGTGGACAGTTCACTTGAACGTAGTGCATCCATGGGATCCCCTAGAAAGACACGCCACTTCACCTGATCCGACATAAAGCTTTCAGATCGTTATGCGTTGCTTAGTTTCCTGTGTTGTGCAATGTATGTGGAGGTAGATTCAGAAGAACGTAGTTGTGTCGCAAAGTGTACATATTCCACGTGCACGTTAAAAATATAACGCCAATGTGAAAGTGCACAAGTCTCCAAGGGCACACAGCGGACTATCGAAATGACACCACTTTGAGGCATACTGAAACTAGAATAGCACGAAACTTACACACCGAAAATGTGTTGCCCCAAGTGGTTGAAGGTTTAAATAACAAATACATGAGCTGTCTCTTGTCATCATCAATGTGCGCTCGTTTGCTTGCAGTATTATGATTTACATGCATTCCCAACCACGTCAACAAATACTGTATATATTCTAGAGCCATGGATGACAGTATGGATCTGAGTGAACCTGTAATTAAGTTTCTCAGCTGCTTTTTTTAAAACGCAGCTTTTGGGACGCGTCATTCGCTTTACTGCAGAAATCGCATTAAAAGCAGGATCAACAAGCCTGGCATGGGACGCATTTGCTTGACGGTCTTTTGTGTCATTTACCCTACGCACACTCTACCAAACGCAGACGTCCGTAAGCAAAACATCTCCCCTAACTGCTGAAAGCAAAGTAGCCATGTTCTAATTGCCTAAGGTATTTTTCAATTATTTTGATTGCAGTGAAAACTACCTTGTGAATGATGACCTGCAGGTTCAGGTCAGTTGCTGCGTGGTTTATTACGTCGCGCTAAACCAACAAGGGAGTGTACGTCAAAGATCGGGATTCCGCTGGCCTCCGTCACTTCGTAAAATACAAGGAACAACTACGTGCGTGACGTCAAAAAGACGTAGTGCGCGTACGTATATCACACAATAAATAGGCTGCAGCAGAAGTCACCGACAGGGATTGTGAACACATACGGCTGAGCGTACGCTTCGGTGAACTATTGCACTCAACAGCGTACCCGTCGCAGTACTAAACGCACAGAACACGATCTGCTCGTACACCAGTTACTTAAAACATTCCAGTGCTAGTGTTTTTGACGGCGACTAGAACAAACAAGAGCATAAGCAAGGCGGGCGCTGACTTCAACTATGTTTATTGAAAATCACGCACGTATCATAAGTAGCGTGTCATAGTTTTTGTTAAGCGATGAAGGCGCCGCGAAGCACGTAATGGTTGCTTTTGCACGGCTCTCAGTAACTACCTTGAGGATTTACGAGTATTTTTCGGCTCAACACATCGCTTTCTTCGTACACGACTTGTTGGTTATATCAATGTATCATAGTTCGGAAGAAAAAGAAAACCAGGTCTTCGCCGAAAGCATGCGAAAATCTCGCAGCACAAGCCGGACTGTGGTGCGTGTTCTTTAATTCTTCACTTTCTGTCTGCCTTTTACTGTATTGTATGTTTGCACCATTACTATATTGTATTTTTCTTTGGTTGTTGCCGCTGTTTATATTGCATGAATTATATTGCACGTATGCATATAACCTCTGTATGCTTCTGGGCCATGAAAGGTACCAGAAATTAAATGACATTAGTCAAAGTTTGTTTCCGAAACTCTTGCCGCAGATTAGGCCCCATCGCGTTACAAGGCCAACTTAATATGTTTCTTTTCGTATTCTCTACAAATTCGCTCCATGAAAAGTTGTGGAATCTTTCTCTTTTCAGCCTCTGGGTTCCTTAAACACAATAGCCTGCCTTTCTTATCAATAAATAGTTATGTACACCTTTGCGGGCGCCATCGAACATCAATTACGTCACTGCTATTAGCGCTAGAACTTGAAGGAGGCGTCGCCACCCATATTTTCCTTTTTGGACGTTTTTCACTTTACCGAGGGCCTGCACCTCGCAAGAGGGGTGTTTTCAGCAATATGAAAAGCTAACCTGCTTTTACTCAGCTTTCAAGTCCTCGGGCGAAGTACGAACGCATGCGGCTACAAAATTTGTCATGCATGGCCAGGTGTGTTGAGTTGCTACGCACACTGCTCCAGGTAGAATGGCCGACGACAAGCAACGGAGAGAGAGAATAAACTTTTATTGCGTCAACACTTAGTGCATGGCTAAGCTTGGGTGGAGCCCTGTTGTAGAGCCCCACTGGCCACTGCGGCTCGCCGGGCCTGGTCTAGGGTCGCCAGTTGGCTCCCCAGTGCCAGCTCCGAAAGCCGTGCCTCCCAAGACCAGGTTAGAACCTCTTGTCGTGAGCGTACCAGCCTAGATATTGCATGGGCTGGCCGCTCTGTACATTCATAGGTAGTGTGTGTAAGTGCTGGCGATCCGCTGACGATCTGTGCGGTTTCTCTTGCAAGGTGTCACCAGTTTGCGGACGCTACATGTTTACGGCAGGTTTGCGCAGGGTTTGGAACGTGCAATTCAGTGTATCCTGAGCAGTGTGGGTCGTTCGAGAACTTCCCCTGTGTACAACTGTAGAGGATCCCTGCACCGTGTCTAGGGAACCGCTGAGGACTACATGCAACGTATTTACATGTCCATAGTACCCAACACATCTCCTGCCCCTCGATTCGCCAGATTGCCGCTTATGAACTGCACAACTTCGCAAAGACAGGTTTCACTTTTGTGTTATACCGATCACTATGACAGAGGGATCAACCGCATTGTTTTAGTACTTTTTTCGTCTGACCTAACGTCAATGTGCAGTACTCACGGATAGAAATGGGAAAAGTTGGGGCTAAGTAATGCCCATACTTTTGTTTCTGCAGTCTTAGAATCGTGTACTATCAGCGTAATATTGTGTATACTTGCACGAGAAAAAACACACCTTTGAGAGGCCAGATTCGCATCTACATGACGAGGTTACAGTGAGCAATTGCACGTTTTAGTTAGTTTAATTCGGTGTTTACATGTCCTATTTCATTCCTGTGAGCACTGTATATCGAACGGAAAGGTAAGCCGTACCTGCTTACCCAAGCGGTTATCCTAACAATTTTATGCCAGAGACATGTACTTGCTTGTGTCTAATACTAGCTTCGAAATTGTGCAATTCGACACCAGAACCCTCTCTGCTAGGGTTTCTCTCTTTCATCGACGAGTGGTTCGAATCAGCGGTTCCCTCTACATTCTTTGGCCATGTTTCTGAGGCAGCAACGAGCCAGTCGAATCCCTACCACCACAAATGGCTCGCTCCTAATCTGCAGTGGTCTGACAGTCCGCGCGTCACTAGGTCGGCCGTAGGGATGGTAAATTTGATGAACGATTAATCGATTAATCGATTAAATGTACACCGTTAATCGATTAATCATCATCAATTTCCTCCTTTCAGCTAATCGAATTAATAGATTAAAGCTCTTCGTTTCATCGATTCCGGCAGCCCCCCCCCACAACCCCAACACCGCCCCTTGGCCGGAGCGCATGATTGTGAGGCGCGCGACGCCGTGACGCAGATGTCGAGTGCATATTTTTACGCAAGTCGAAGGAGCCCGGAACCACAGGCGGCCATACCCAATAGAGATAGCAATGAACTCGATCGGACCTCCGTCGCCTACACCGTTTTATCTAACCCCCAGATTTTACTGGCTTTTCGTGCAAGTGCCACATTGTAATATTCACTGCTTATTTCTTGACCGGTTCAGTTCTTATTGCCGTTGTATTTTACTCCTTAGCGAATTAAAGATTATTTGTCACCAATGAAAGAAAGAGAGATAATGTATTGGAAGGTAGAGAGAGCGGCCTGGTCTAGTAGGCCCCGGCCTTCTACTGCACTTTGGGAACAACGCAACAAGGGAAAAATAGTGATGAAGCATGATGATGGGGATAAGAATGAGTGATCCGTATATACATAATAAGACATGACTTCTTGCGCAAAGGGGACATGGTCGATAGTAATAATTTTTCATTATGCTTGGTACCAACTAGCCCAACTGTCCGCCTTAAAGCTTATATGCTCTTTGATAACTGTAATTCTAGTTTCCCTGCAATGCAGTTAGCCCAACTTATGGCAGCTACTCACTTCTGCAAAACAGCGTGCTATGATGCGGAAAATGTCGACTCAGCTCTCATCACATAAACACTCATAATAGTCAAACCCGAGCACGTGTAACTGGGACCGTCGTCTCCACTTGAAACGTGACAGGGGCCGCCATTAGTTGGGCGAATATACTGCGCAGGGAAACGCACTCGAGGATTATGAAAAAGGTCTCGTATTCGCATAATGGAAAGAAGCCATTTTAGCTGCATTGAAGTCTAATAGTCGCTTTTCATAATCCGCAGCATTGCGCATTGGTATACAGAACGTCTAGCATCCAGTCCATAATGAGCTTGTAGGATGTGGTAATTCTGTATGGTCACCTATTCGGTGAAATACAGTTTTCATCTATTGCTTGTACTCCCATGTCAGCCAGCCTAGAGGCCGCCGTCTACTGCTGTGGCACAAATGGAGGACAGTCGCGAAATACTATGTGTTCTAATCTCTGATACATGAGACAGCGCTCACATTTAGAGCTGTACGCGCGATTGAAAAGGTGCGCGTAGCGCCGAGTTAAGTCGGCGACCAGGTGAAACCTGTGCAGTATACTGGCACAGCTGCCGTTTACTCTAGCCGGTAGGAAAGCCTCGTGTCGCTCTACATCTCACAGATGCCTGCACTGATGGCCTGTTTGAGACCAGTATGTTGCTGTACATTCTCGCATGAGTGACCTCAAGGAAGAGATCGCGTCAGTTCGTGGTTATAGTATTATTGACGGCTTCCCCAATATCTAACGGACAAACAGAGAATTGTTGCCGTTCCTACAAGAGCGAGCGTCTTTAACTTTACTTTCCTCCTCGTCTCCTTATTTTAAAATTTTTCTCGGGATTGCCTCACCCTCGGCCACACTGCGTGTTTCCGGTGCGACTTTCCAACTAGTGTGGTCGTCGAAAGCGGCTCCAATTTCGATTCGCTCTACTAGGCAGACTTCGCCGAAATAGGACCTGCTGCCCAATCGATCGTGGGTCATGGGCACTCACGAAATCTTGGATCCTTGACAACATCCAAAGTCGACGGGCTTCCTACGTTCAGTGGGCGAAAGTTCGAATTTTAACACAGCCGCTATTGCGCGCATGTCATCTCTAGCGCGTCGGATAACTTGTGTCGATATCAAACACAAGCAACGCCTCTCAAACAACAAGACATCATTTTTCAAGCACTTATACAAATGTCGATTAATCGATTAATTGATGAAAATATCACAGCGAAAACAATTAATCGACGAAAGGCGACGAACGATTAACGAGTAATCGCTTAAAAAATTTAAGCGACCGTCCCTGGTCGTCCGGGTTGCTATTCCCAGTGCAGGGGCCGAACAGGGTGGCTACGTGCGGGTTCGCATTTCTACGACTTGGTTCCAAACAAATGAACTCCATCTAGTGGCTGCGGATTTAGTCGAACAGAAAGAGATAGTGGAATTGTTCCAATAGTAATATGGAGTTCTATGTAGCAGCCTGTATCTTAGAAATGCGGTTAACCTGGCTCCGAGGCAAGCTGGCAGCGTCAGACATTTTAAGGCAGCGACTATTGCCTTTGTTAGAAGCTGCTGAACACTAATTTTACCACATGCATCTTCAGCTCTCAAATACGCCACATCTTAGGCATGGGGGCTCACATCAGTGAATACATGTAGTTAATGCCAAGTGTCATCCCCTTCCAGATCAGCTTTTAGCGATCACTGGCTGAATAAAAAAGTCCTTTAAATATTAACTTTCTGAAGTCCGTTTGCGCTACTCTTCATTAAGTGGTCCACGCAACGATGCGTCTCTATCGATACAATGAGTGCAGATCCGTTGAAGAAGTATTTTGGATCATAAGGCGAATGGCACCAAGAAAGCCAAGGGGTCAAAAATTCGAAATGTGGTTTGCCGTACGGCTCGCTTGGTGTTTTTCTAAGGGATATCCTTCTTCAGGACTGCGTTTAAGTTAACATTAATCATATAGTCTTCGATGTCCCAGTACAGCTCGAGTAGTTTGCTCAAGTTTGATCCAATTGAATGTAGCCGTTTCTTTGTTTCGCTATATAGCGCTCTGAAGCAACCATCAGTTCACAGCCTATTTTTCAAAGTGCATACCAGCTAGTGGCATTATCGAGCTCGTCTGCTGATACAAATGCAGGGCTTCTTCAGCGGTCGGAGCTCGAGATATTAAGTCCACCACGTAAAAAGTTTCCTTGGGCTTTGCAGCTGTTTCTTGGTAAGACGTTTCAGCGAGGTTGAAGTGGTACTGCATAGTAGCGGCTAGAAGGAAGGGACTCGAAGTAGTACCGGAAGGTACACAAGTCATTCTAATTTATGCTATTTTCGGAAGCGACTTTCCCTGAGATGGCATCTCTTCGAACCAAATGACCCGACGGGCGCCTCTGTCTTCCGGTCGTCTATAAATCTTTAGGAATGCCTTCTGTTCGTCAGTTGTTACTGCAAAGACATCCAGGCGGAACAAGATGAGCGTTTTGAGGAGGTCGGCGTTAAAGCTTGGTTCCTTCTCGAGTTCGTAATTTAGAGAAAGCTCTGCTGCTTCGCCTGGAGGAGGCGTCGAACACAGCTTGGAGTCATGTATTGGTAGATGTGCCGCGGATAACTTCGTGGTGATGCATCTAATAAACACATCCCTGTGATCTTTCTTCAGTACCTATCTTCGCCGCATGTACGTCTTTCTTGTATTACAAGATTGCTTTGTCATAAGCTTCTATGGTTTCCATCTTCCGCGAAAGGCTGCAAACTAGCGCTTGCAATCTCGACTTGGTGACCTTATGATTATTTGTTAAGTTGCGTTGTGCCAATTTCATGGGAGCGTCACTTCATAGCGACCATTCCGGAAACTGATCGTTTCGTTGAACTTCTTTAGGACGCTAGCTTCTTGCTTCAGCGAAGTACCTTGCACAATACCCATGGCCTCTAGCTCTCATGATAACAGCTCCCATGATAATAGATAAAAGATGTCTTTCTGCCATAGGTCGGCAGTGTGGGAGAACACTCACTCACACTATCTCACCATAATTTTTCCAGGACCCGCACTCACTCGCACTCACACTCACTTCCACTCACACTCACTGGCACTCACTCGCACTCGCACTCACGTCTATGAAATGGGTGCGAGTGAGTGTGAGTGAGTGCACTCATGAGTGAGTGCGCCAACCTATAGGTCGGCAGTGTGCGAGAACACTCACTCACACTCACTCACCATAATTTTTCCAGGACCCGCACTCACTCGCACTCACACTCACTTCCACTCACACTCACTGGCACTCACTCGAACTCGCACTCACGTCTACGTCTATGAAATGAGTGTGAGTGAGTGCACTCATGAGTGAGTGCGCCGACCTATGCTTTCTGCTCATGCACTTCCGTTCGCAGGACGCAGACACAGCTGTTTGCACGACGGCTAGCCTGTCCCGCGAAAGATGGGGCTTCTTGCACAGTCCATGCAAATTTGGTGTTAGTAGCGATAAGTGCTCTGTTATCCGCGTCACACCTGATTGCACTGTTACGGGGCACCACTTTTCAATGTGGGTCTGCTCCTATCAGGGTGCCTACTCTAGAGTGACAGGTGACGTTCGGGAAAAGAACTGCATCAGCCGATTCCGGTCAGCGATAGGTGCTCGTAGGAATTTGTTGGTTTTCGAAGTTTCCATTGTTTTGTCGCATATGAAAGGCACTACAACAGCTTCTATTTGGACTGAAGCGTCATCATGTTGGCTCCGATGCGCAATGGTGACCACCTTCGTGCGTGGTCCCATTACCGCTCCCTTCCAAACGTGCTGATGGCCAAGTCCGTCTCTTCCACCGGGATTAGCCTCAGTTGTGTGCAAATAACTTCGCGCAGAAATCTCCTTTGACATCCTTTTAAGACCCCATGGATGTAACAGCAATATTTTGGCGTCAGCTGCCAAGCGCGAAAGATCTGAAGTAGAAGGTCATTCGCAAGTTCTGGTGCAGTGCCGTTTGGAGCGACATGCATGGCAGCCTCAGGAGCACTTTCGTTAAGTCTAGTTGTACTTAGCGTAGCCCTTGTGGTACACATTGTCACCGCATGACGATGTCTGTATCTCTTACACTGTACCCTACGGCAACATTCTCGTACTAGGTGTAGTTTTGTTCCTTTCATTGTGCCACGACCATCTGCGGTGAGCAAATTGCCTTTCTCGGTGATGTTCTGGTGGCGGGTGCATTCTTTAGTAAGGCCGATGCTTGCGGAACAGAAGTAGAGCTTCGCTGGTATCTTGGGCTTGTTCTGAATGACTCCGGCAGACGGACTTGGCGCAATCTTCTGCAGGCCGTGGTTCTTGTAGGTGTCTGTCTGCGCTGCTCATGGAATTGTATTCTGGGCGTATTTCTCTCCGCACTCTACTTCAATTCGAAGAAAATTGCTCAGATGCTCCATCTCATTTTCGGAAGAGCTTTGAGTGCTGGCCGTAGCTGAAAAGTGAGCCTCACTGAAAGCTCTCCAGTTTATAATAACCGGCGATGGTATCTCCAGGTATTAACGAACGATGTCGCTCAGCATAGCATCGTACGAGATCGTGCTCACCCCTAGGTTTGCAAGTCCTCGCTTGCTGACGTGTATCTTGTTGTGGAGCTTCAGCAGGTCTGGTAGGTCGCTTGAAAACCTGACTGGCTTCAAGGTCCGGAGCCTCTCGAGATGCTGCTGTTCAACCAACTTCGTGTTTCCAAATCGCTGTGTCAATATGTGCAGTGCGTCGCTGTATGATGAGTCGGTGGCTTGCCTTCGGGTTACTACTTGAGCGGCGGCTCCGTCTGGAAGCTAAACGAAGTAGTCAAACCGAGTCGTGCACCAAGCTGACTTCCAGATCGGGTTGGTTCTGTGCTTGAGGTGGCGGCTTGTTACATCTGTTGTAGGAAGCCGCTGTGTCGTCAAATTCTGAGAGGAAACCTTAAGTCGGTGAATGTGATGCCCGAACAGAGCTGCGTCTTCGTATGTCATGACGGAATCAATCCTCGGCTACCTGCTCATCCGTCAGGAAGGTTTCCAGATTGCATTTCAGCGCCAATAATTCTGGTTTGACCGCCTGTAATCGACCGTAAAGCATCTCAAGCCTTGAGAGGTCTAACTTTTCATACTCTATGAGCTTACTTACCTCATGGTTTAGTCTTGGCTTTCAGGACTGGCAAGACAGCCGCTTGTGCTTGACACGATCCATTACGGTCAGGCTGCAGAAGAACGTACCAGGTCTGAAGGAACAGCTCGTGGGCGTGAAGGCTGGCTTCCCGGGTTTCGGCACCAAAATTAATGTTGCAAAAGTCCTTGCTACGGCCTTTACTTTGGCGCCGAGCGCGATGGCGTCCGAACATGGCGTCCAAGAAGAAGCGAAAGCACACAAGCGACATAACAACTGTAGCCCCCAAGTTTTCTGTCGTCCTCACCAAGCCGCGCACAATATACAAAGACTCTAATTCCTTATAATTGTACCGATTAAGGCAAAGTTCCTCCTCCTCCACCTCCTCTTCCGATGCTACTTCGTTATGCTGAGGTTCGATTGTACCTTTCCCGTCTCTCTTGCAAATATTCTGCCGAGTAGGGACCAAACGTACCTCGCATCAATTTTAGCCCACCACTCCTTCACCAGTACGAGGATTGCAAAATTAGACTCCAAACCTCTTCCCTCAGTTCTGCCTAAATGGACACAAAGCAGAAAAAGTGTTTTTTTTTTTGGTACTAGGACATTACCTCTTCACAATAGCAGGGCGCCACACTTGGGAAGACAGACGCCTGATAAACCAGATTGTTGGCAAAAGGAAAATGCAGGCTCACTTTTCCTTTGTTTATGTACAGTACTCAAGGATTGAAATAGGACACTCGAAGCGCGTGGCCGCGAGTACGCGCAGCGCCGCCCGAGTGTGCTCA
The DNA here is from genome assembly GCA_013339685.2 of Hyalomma asiaticum. NCBI lineage: Eukaryota > Metazoa > Arthropoda > Arachnida > Ixodida > Ixodidae > Hyalomma > Hyalomma asiaticum. The sequence goes on from JABSTT010004686.1 coordinate 18,801, forward strand.
TGGAATCAAGGTGTTGCGTTGTGGTATCACGTGAGGGAGAGCCCACCTACGGAGCGGAATTTTTCCTTCTGGTCGCCAACAAGCCGGCGTGTAATTCACCACACTGACAGCGCGGCGCTACAAGGCTTAGGCACTTTTTATATGCCTACCGAAATGGCTCGGCGGTGCCCTCGACGGGCAGCAACGATGCTGTGCAAGTAAGACACTTGGTTCGGCTACGAGGTTACGCCTTGCGTGCGTTCGTAGACGTGATAAGCATTTTCGCCAAACAATGGAAAGCTCCCTACGTGCGTTTTTTTTTTCATGCTTTTTGCGCGACAAAAGGGGGGAATAAGCCTGTTCCCGTGCAACATTTAAACGAAGTGTCACTGTTATGCGCGTTCGCACGTAACAGCCAATACGTTACAATAATTTTGCGTCGAAATTTTTGTGAGCGCTATCGACCAAGGAAGATCGCACCAGGTTCTTCCATTCTTCTTGGACGAGCATTTCCGTCTGCACGCGAAGGTGCGCGAGACTTGCTGCGCCACGCTGGCAGTGTGGTGAACTGCAGGATGGCTTGTTGGTGACCGGAAGGAAATTGCTTTCCGTAGGTGTTCTTTGCCTCGTGCTATACGACAATGCAACACCTTCGTTCCATGAGCACACACTGGTGGCGCTGCATGTACTGGTGGCGACGCGCTCCGAGTGTCCTATTTCTATCCATGACTACTGTATCATTTAACTACAAGATCTCTTGCACGGTAGTATTTCCAGAGCACTGGTAACAATTCCTGAACTTACGGGAGTATGAGAAGGTGAAGTGCCTTATTATGTTGAAGGTGAAATACCAATAGAGTGTGATGTTTTCAACTCATGAACCCATTCCCAAGTTTCTTTTAAAAAAACCCGTGGCTGTAAATGTTCCTTCAATGTCTGCATTGCTGTCTATGGTACGGTCCATGTTATGGAGCCTCGGGCGAACTAAACACTTTTTTTTTTCTTTGAAGTAGGTGCTGGAGCGGCCCTCACGTTCCTTGATTTTTAGATCCTCCAACAACCACTACAAACGTCAGTGAAATAAAGCGCAATCAACGAATGTTTGGATTTCGTTTGCTATAGCACGCAATTCGCTGCAGGAGTTATTAAAACGAAATTAAATCTCTCAAGTAAAGCGACTTGCACGTCCAGATGGATTCACCTATACGGATCACTAAAACAGCCAGCTGACGCTAATTACAAACCGGTTGCGGAACACGATTGTACCCACAGCCCAAGAAGTCGATGTACGGATTTATGATGTGCGCTAACGTCGTCTTCGTGGATAGAGGCTCACGAACACGCAAAATATGAACTGGGAATGGAGTATTTCCCGGCATAGCCTACGCGCTATGCATTCATATTTACACACACTCCGTTTTTTTACAACATTGGAATGCTCAAATTTGTCGTGAATTAAAGTCCCAGGGCTATCTTTTAACACCAAAACTTATGCTTCACAAAAAGCGCTCGTATGAACTTCAAAAGCTTACTATGCTGAATGTGTAAAAGAATATGACACGCCCTTCTTCGTACATCGGCAGTCATTTCACCCAATTCTGCCTTATACCCCTGACACACGGGCATCCTAAAGTACTTTAGGTAAGGGGACATCTGCCGGAAAGGCGTTCATGCCCAGTGACACACGACAAAGGAGTATCTCCTTCCCGGCAAAGTTCCTTTGCAGAAAGGTAGATCTGTGATCTACTTTTCGAGCGTAAAGGCGTACTCTCGACAACAGCGTACACGACCCGTAAACGGGAGAGAACTTTTCACAAAATTACAACACCACGAAAGTATTTTCTTGCCTTGCGTATAAGCTTTAGCTTTTGGCCGTGTAATGAGATTTGTCGGGCCCCAAAGATTTATTTTTACCGCACTCTCGAACGCTCACATCACCGCCATGCGGGATTCCGGCAGTCATTATAGTTTTCGTCGCGGCGTGAAACGAACCACCAACATTATTAGCCATCAGCAATAAAAACGATATTTTTACGATCCACAATCGCTAAAGGTAATTAAATGCGGAACTTTTAAAAAATGTTCACTATCTTGCTGCTTTAACAAGGAGCGCCATTTTTTGCGGCGTTCGTCTTAGGAACCACCTAAAGAAGTTCACGCGCTGCCGTGTGTCATCGGCGCAACTACTTTCTGCAGAGGGTCCTTTAGAGTGGAAAAAGGGGTTCACTACAAAGGACTTTACTTTCGCCCGTCTATCAGGGGTATGACTTGCAAAAGGAAAACCTATTGAGAAAGTTCCACACGTTGTGTCGGAACTTATCAGAAGCAATCTGCTGTATGATTCTTGGCGTGCTTCGTT
>JABSTT010004687.1:0-21919 GCA_013339685.2 Hyalomma asiaticum
TTGCTGTTTTATTGTTATGCCAGACAACATAAACTGATAGAAGGCCAGTTGGCATTTTTCATGATTGTGCTAACAACTAAAAGAAAACTAAACTCTTGTCCGAGAAATTATGCGACGTGCATGAACACACGTGGAGAGTTCGCGGCTGCGTACTTCTCAAGTTGTATCGTTTTTTCCTTGACAACGAGCAGCCGCGTTTATGGATTTTAAACGGGAAGAGCTTTGCACTCCGTAGAAATTTTCGGGAGTAGGGGAACAGTTAATTTTTAGCGAACCTAGCCCAACGAACTCGACACTGGTCAACACCGGCTAAGACCGCAGGAGGGGTGCTCGACAAGTTCCGGAACGACTGAACAGCACAGCGAAGTGTGAAGAACGGCAGACATACGCTTTTACTATCACATAGTGTTTCTTCAGGAGATAATACGTAACATTGCTTTGCCCGTTACAGTGTGAATTTTCTAACGACCAGTACATTTAGAGACAATAACAAAAAAAAACACAGAGCAAACTTCCGATGCTGATAAGGGGCTTCAGCACGGGCGCGCACTGCGTCAAACCTGACAGCGCTATCTGCCTCAGTGTTGGTAGGAAGTCCATCCATCTTCACGTATGATTATGGCAATGGGCGATCCCCACTATACTAGCGTCACAAACGTGCGCAACACGCTGCGCTTGCGTTGACAAGTCTGCAATTGCGTTTTGCGAGAAGAGACTACGCGGCGTCCAAGCACCACCTGGCTTGTCTTGTTTCATCCGAAAGGTGCCGCAAAAACGAGAGCTATCAACAGCCTATTTCGTCTTTCACCGACCACACATGTGACACATGCGTCTGTAGCTCTACGGTAGGTCACGTTGCGAGAAAGCTGCTACTGATGCTTCTTCCTCGACGTCTCCGTGCGTGGTAGGCTTAAGGAATTGTACCTGAGCTTGTTGGCACGGCTTCACAACTGAGAACAGCACGGGCACACGGGACAAGTCCTGTCAGTCTTTCTCGACCCGTGTGTGCGCGCTGTTCTCAATTATGAGAGTTAAGGAAAACTGTACATACGGTCTGGGCATGGCCTGTGAGATTTTACGCTGTTCATGTCGCTTCCCAATCTCAGAGGATGTGCATTATGGTTGTTCGCTTGACAGGCGAAACGAGAACCACTCAGAATTCAGCCGCGCTTCATGCGCGAATCGCATCTGATTGGTTCTCGTTTCGCGGCTACCGCAAAAAAAAAAGGATCTCGACCTATTCGAGCAGCTGCCGCGTGTCCCTACAGCTTTTCATGAATATTGCCGCACGCGGCCTGTCGCGCGCGTTTTTACCGCCAGTGCGAACCGGCCTTAACAAAGCATGCTTGCCGCGGCGCATATCCGGTCATACAAAAATACCTGCAACTTCTCGCCTGCGGAATCCGCCTAGCTGCTCGCCAGAGCGGACGACTTTGGCAAGTCGCCTTCCTTATCACACTCTTACCCACCTCTCCCGTTCCTTTCTCGTGACACGAAAACACAAGTCCACGCCCGTCAATCGCGTGACTGAGTGAACGTCTCTACTCCCCCCCCCCCCCCCCCGCCTTCCTTGCTAAAGTAGAACTGAGGAAAAAAAAGTTAATTCAATTCCCGAAAGCAGCTTCAGCTGGGCCAGAAAGTCTCAAAACATGTGCGCTCTTTGCAAAGAAAATGACCTCGCCGTAAATATATGGCACCAACACTTTCTTGGCCTTCTCTGTTAAAATGAATGACCCTCACAAGCTCAAAACTTGTCAGGATGTCGCACAGACTCAATTTATATACGCAGAACGTAAATTTAATTGAAATTGTGTGCGCCAGTACTAAATGAATGATTGGCATTGCAGGCGAGTCCACACTGGCCATGCAAAAGGGAAGTGTTTGCACAAGCCAGTGGACTGCCAGATCGGAGACGGCTCCGCCCTCTAGCCAACATGGCGGCATCCACGATAAAACGGTATATGGGCAGAGGCATTAACTGTGGACTAGAAAGGGTCATTCAGTACCTTGGTATGTGAGGGCGATGAGCGCAACTGATGCGAGGACCTTCTCAAAGGTGTACATTGGTGCAGATCTTTTCAGTTCTGAAAAACAGAGCGGAGGATGGTACGCGGGCCATAGCTAGACTCTGGGGCACCGCTAGAGGTTGTTCATAAGGTTTAAGTGCCCTGAAGATAGTCCTGCGTCTGCCTACAGACGTCAATAAACTGGTTAGTCATACGGGGTAGCGTTTCAGAACGCAAATATGTTTGCTTAGCAAATGTAGGAGTAGAAATACCATGTTGCTGTTTCGGAAGATGCGTTTATTTTCTTTATGAACAACATAACCTATTTTCATCCCATCACCTCGAGTATCCGCACCATCCACCCAGAGGAGCGTCTATATATCTCGGGCCCCAGCACCAAACGAACAAGGCACAGACACCAGGAGAGAAGGACGATGACACAACGGGAACAAGATACCGGCACGAATTCAGTCCCAAAAACCAGGATGTACACCGAGGTGATATACACGGAAAGTTCATTAATGCCACCCGGCGTGTTTTCCGAGCAGTCCGACACCTGCTCCGCCGGTGTACACTCCGACGCCTCGGCCGCCGAGGCCTCCGTAGAGACCAGCAGCCCCGTATCCGGCAGCGCCTCCTCCGTACAGAGCACCGGCGCCGCCGTACACAGCTCGCGGCCTGGCGAAGCCGTTCGACGACCCACTAGGGCCGTACTTTGCAGCGAGTAGATAGGCCGGAGGAGAGGACGACCGCAGCGCCACGTGGGCGGGGCTCTCGCTCTGTGTGCCGGGCTCGTTGGTGTCCACCACAGCTCGGAAGCCTGCCGCATCGGCCGTGTACTTGACCTTGCGCTGTCCACCTTCCGGCGTGTTGAGTGTGTACACTCCCTGCACAGCACCGTTGCCATCGCCTACCTCCTGGCGAGAGCTGAAACCGCCAATTGCCTGAGTGACGTAGCCGAAGCTGTACGGCCTCGGCCTGTTGTCCTCGTAGGCTCTGTAACCCTGCACGAGGTACATTAGCCTTAATACACTTCTTGGAAGTACACGTCCAGAAGCAGGTGGACTTATCCTTAATTTTTTCCTTACTCTAGTGGAACATGTTTAGGTTCAAGCGGCACATTAATGGAACACATAAGTCCCCGCATACTAGAATGCATTATGTTCAAATCAATTCTATTTGATTTAATTTGTTTCTTCGAATACAGCGTAACATCGTTAGTGATATGCATTACACTCGGATATACCATAGTTCGGAGAACTGATGGGGGGACCTCCGAAAGGTAAAGCATATGTATCTTCAGCGCGTAGTGCAGCATGAGAAAAAATGAACACATTGATAAAAACTTACAGGAAAGCTAGGACGAACGCAAGATTAGAGAAGAAATGGAAGCAAAAATGTATAAATAATGAAAGCGAGAAAATGGAAAAGAACAGGCACGGTATATAAATCTATGATCCTACTAGAGTTAGCATATGTTGAGAAAGAATTTCCATTGAGAACTCGTTATGATGCAGGTATCATTAATTAATCAGAACAAAGTGGAAATACAATAAAATTTAACGCAAAAGTAATGCTACAAAATTGAAAGCCAAAGTAATGCACAACACAATGAATACAAAATGACATATTAATTGCAACTACGAAACAAAAGCAAAATGAATTCGTGTAGAAACAATAACGTCAAATGTTCAAGGAAGCAGGAAATGATGTTGAAAAATAGCGGAAATAGCACACATAATTTGCGTAATTGCGCACATAATTTGTCGAGACAGTACTTCTTATGTTAGCTTTGGAAAATAAGAAGAGATGAGGATGATTAATTTCGTGTGGTCTTGTGTTCAAGAACGGCATGCTTGAAAATAGGGCTGTTAGTTGTCCGTAATTTGTTCGAACGCAGACATAAATTATTGCTGTATAAAACAATGAGGTGCGTTATGTTCATTTTTCTTCCCATATTGTATTCTGCGGAATATTAGCGGAGCCTTCAAGTAAATGTAGTTACCTTGTTCACTAAGACAGTATGGCGTCCCGGTTTAGCAGTAGGAGCTGTTTTGTAGTGTTTCTGCATTGTTTGGTTACTTACTCCTCCATAGTAACCGCCACCGCCGCCAGCGAGGTAGCCACGTCCAGCGTAGCCGCCTCCGTACCCAACTGCTCCGAGGCCACCAATGACGCCGCCACCGTATCCATCACGGAAAGTACCGGCATTAGCCATGACGGCCAACACGAGGGCCGAGGAGATCGCTACCTGCATGTAATATAGTTTGGAAGGCTTAGCGAGGCTCACGTACACATGCACAAGTCCAAGCAATGCACAGCATGATAATGCTGACGCGCAAGCATTCATGTCAAAATTTTCCTAAAATGTACTGCCTTTCAGGTTGACCACTATACTTAGTCGTTAAGCTAAGATGTAAAGACACCTCTCAGCATGAAGTCATTAAGGCGCTCGTCGATATTTTCGCAAAATTTAGACCAGAAATGCTACATATACGTCGAAGTGTCCTCCTCCTCCTCCTCCTCCTCCTCCTCATCATCATCATCATCATAATCAGCAGAAGCCGCAGCCTATTGAGGTCCACTGCAAGACGAAGGCCTCTCCAAACGATTTCCAATCCGGCGGATTCCAATAGGATGTATCCTGAACGAGTTGGTTCCTCTTTATGCCCGCCAACTTTTTACTTTCATCGCTCCTTCTAACTCGCAAGGCGCTACAACGTGACTCAAGGTGCTGCAAGGTGGTGTACGCTAATTTTGCATTTCCTAAACGCTGCTCCACCTTTCGTGTTTCCGCAGAACACATCTGCCATGTTCATGCTTTTGTGCTTCGATTTGTCGGTGGATTCGCCCTCGTGCTGTCATCCGCTAGCCTTATGGTTGGCTCAATTGGCAGAGCGAGCGCCGCGGACTGGCGTTGCTCACGGGTTCGAACCCCCTTCCATGACGAATTTTTCGTCTGCTAGGAACTGAGGAATCCGTATGGATTTCCTTTTAGCCTTTGTGCTACAAACGGGTCGATATTAATACTCCCATTCGTACTTGCGTATTATACAGAAATATGGAGTGAGTCTCATCTCTGTATGGATTCATTATGGCACTTGTTTGTCCGCGAGTGTAAGGGGTAGCACAACAATATAAGATAATGGAAGTAAGCCTCTACCGTGGCCTTCCAAAAGGCTCGCAAGGCCGAATTAGCCGCCTGGTATCTAACCATGTTGTTCTCGACTACACGCCATTCCACGTTACAGAAAATAAGCAATCGATTTCCATACGACAATTCCTTCATTCAGCGAAAACTACAACAGGTAAATATATAAACTTCTGACTCACGAAACTAACTAGGGAATTGTTAAAGCGTGGGAGTTCATTTTAAGCTTATTTCCTTCTAATTTTGTTTGCCAAGTAATTCTCCGCATTTTCACGACGGAAAAGTCGTTTCTCACATGGTCTCGCCTAAATAAGTTAGCGGCTCACACAGAGAGCAATTGCATAGTTCGGCACCTTCGCGTATAGCGATGGCAACCTTGGGATCAAGAGTCTTTGAACTTATACGGTACTTGTGCAGGTAAGCAAAATAGAAATAAAAATAAATAAAGCCTCACTTACGCACGACCCAGTCGTAAAATAAAAAAAAGAACAAAATTTCCGGTGCATCTGCTCAACGTGTCGTACCGATTTCTCGCCATAAGCGCAGGTGGGCTCGTCCACCAAGTCCGGGTTTTTAACTACTAGGTATGTATTCTCTGAAAAAGGTGCTTCCGTTGGCGCAACGAACTTCGCAAAATGTCGCAAACGCCTGCTGACCGGACCGCGAAGTTGTCTATAAAAGTGAGGAGCTATAGCATGAAAAACAAAAATCGCAGTATCATATGAAGCGATGCCGAATGGGGAGTTCGCATACAGGCCCGAAAGGCTGCCTTTTAGGATGCGGACACAAACGCAAAGCATTATTGTTTACCTTTGGAAACATTCGCAATACATGTGGTGGCCGCCTTCCACGGCTGCAACTGTTGTTCGCCTCACATGAATGAAAGCGGCACTTTCAACAAACGCAAGATATAGTGTTTCGCATAAAGTAACAGTTGGTTACAGAAAAAAAAATCTAAATTACAGTGACAGTTACCGCGTAAAAAAGGAATCACTAAATGTAAAATCTAAACGATGTAATTGATGACAAATAGATGGCACAGCTCATTTGTTTTATTATAAATACAAAAAGTGAATATAAAGAAAGCTGCTTCCCGACATTGCGAGGTCGCTAATTGCTCCCACACTTTTGCTGGAAACACACGCAGTGCTGCAGGCAGTAAAATAAAGACACACTTCTCTGCACTGGCTATGGCTGGTTCATCATCAGCAGCACCGCATCACTTAAAGTCAGGTTTCTTAATTTGATTCTCTCTAGCACACGTTGCTTTGGGATAGGCACTACAGAGGAGGGTTTTATGGGGGGCGTATCTTGAGAAACTAAAGTGTGACAAGAGACGACGGCCGACACTGATTACCAGATTTTGCTATAATATAAATGTGCTATGAGGTTGATGTTTTCAACATGTTTTTTTTATGTTAAAGGGCAACTCCGGCGATTTTTCAATGCCTGCGGAACGCAATGAATTCTTCCATATAGATTCTCCGCGGTACTGTAATAATATATGCCAAGCCGGGTATTTGCAAGTTAGTTTTCCTGAAAATGAATATAAAATTTTTTTACAGGATTACCACGCGGGCCACCGTGTGTTTTTTAGGTCATCACCATCAAAGTGGCCTACCCGACTTAGGGGGCCGTCCCAAGCAAAACGGCCATACTTCACCGTTCAAATCGTCGCTGTCAAGATCAAAAAACCTGGCATAACTCCACACATCGTCGGATGACCTTGCCACTGTCACTTTTCTGGCACGAGCTCCATATATCTGATGGTGGTAAGATTGGTACGTCACCTGGATATGCAGCACGAAACGTCTACCCGTGTCGGTTTCGGCTTCAACACGCCTTTCAATCGGTTATTTAAAATTACTGGTACGTTTCTGAGCAGACTGAACCATCCTAGCTGCTACAGGACTATCAATACAATTAGAAAACATCGATATCAGAGCATGGCGAAAGAACCCCCCGAGTTGCCCTTTAAGCTGTTGTTTAACGATTGTATAACTCGATATCCTGCCCGTAGATTTATGCATGTTTAGTTGCATGGATCCATACTGGCATTCTGTTAGGGATCCAGATGTTTACACCACGTTATTGACTCCATTTCCTTACAGAAAGTTCAATTCAGCTGAAAGTGTCTATAGCGCCTCTAATGTGTGAGTGCGACTGCGGCGCACGCGGCATATCTTCTTGATGACGACAGAGTAATGCTGATACTGCACTACACGTCTGGTAGAGCATGAATACAACAGCCCGAAATCTTCTCAATATACGAAAACCATAGATAAAACAACAAACCTAGAATATTACCACGCGTATTTGACCTTCCACTGGGATTTACCCACAGCAGAAACAAAGCCCGTTTAGCAAATGAGTTATTCCGCATCCTAAAAGAAAACTGCACTTATATTCTAAGGTCTTGCCTCTTCTCTAGGGATCACATTGTGTCTATTGCTCCCTTATGCTGCCTGTGCTAAGATATTTCACAACAAAAATAAAAAGCAATTTCACGTGAACACATTTGAATGTCACACGAACGCTGAGGCGCTCATTCGAGAAGACCGGTTCTCCGTTAAAAGTATAGTGATTAACTTCGAAAATGAACGCGCGACACCTTGTGAACGCAAGGCCCAAGAGGTGGAAGAACACGCGGTGGTCGGATGTTTCGCCGACCGCGGCTCATATACAACGATCACCGTGTCGCCGAAGGAGGTTGTAAATGAACATCACGTACAACCTCCTTGGTGACGCCACATGCGCTGCTCTCACCTTCCACATTGCTGCTTCCGCTGCTGTTGCTCCTACGGTGATGAGATTGCTTGTGTCCATGGCGGTCGTCGGCGGACCTTTTATACTGGCCGATCCAGTACGGCCGAGCGTGCACGGCGTGGCCGGGATCCATATGCAAAAGCGGCGACGGTCCAGATGCAAGCACTTTCTGTATTTCAGGCGCGTGCCTCTGCTTCATCCTTTCCCTCGTGAATGAAATGGTCGCACACGAAGGTTTGTTTGCAACAACATTGGAAGATGAACGTTTAACAAAGCGTATACGTGATTTTGAACGATAGAACGTCGCCCTTCCTGCGAGGCGTTGGTTGTGAAATGAAATGTTGTTTTTTTAAGAGCTGTTTTGTGCTTGCATGCACGTCTCCGTACTCTTTCCCAGAATGAATGAATGAATGAATGAATGAATGAATAAATAAATAAATAAATAAATAAATAAATAAATAAATAAATCGCGCAATGGTGATCATTTCATGGAACGCTGACCAGGTCTGACGCATCCCATATAAAAGAATTGTTGAGCGTGCATCGTAATTTCGAAAGGAGACTGTCCGGTGAGGTAGACGATGTTCGGCGCGACATTATTTTAATTGATTCCTGAGGAGGTAGCAATTTGATGGCGTAGCAATCAGTCTATATGAGTCTATAGTTTGTAACAACCAGAAGCTGGCCATCACCAAACTTTATAGACGTACTTAGACAGGTTAGAAAAAGGACGGGTTAGAACGATGATAGACGGGTGAGAACAATGCTAACTTCGCTCAGCACTGCAAACACGCCTATACGGACGTCACGAGATTTAGCACACTTATCGGGACCCCAATGTAAAAAGGTGAGGCAGTTTAGAATGATTAATTACATTTCGAGAACTCCATTGTCGTTAATACTGCCATATCACGTTCGATAATGAAATAAAAATTAATGTAAAGGGCGTTGTTTGGAAATTTACACCAGAATTGAGGCCTCATGACGTCAGAATGCCAAATTTTCTTTTTTCTCGTATTCCTCCAAATTTACTTCATCATATTTTCTGAACCTCCTTGTGTGAAGTTTACAGCTTGCTTAGAACAAGACGTACCTTTTTCTTACCGGCAAATAGTTATGTAGGTCTAAGCAGATGTCGTCAAAATGTGTGACTTCACGCGCATTAGTGCTAGAATTTGAAAGCGTTGTCGCCACCCGTATGTTCTTTTAGAGCGATTTCTGGCTCACCGAAGGTCCTCTCCTACTAGTGCGAGAAAAGCTGTTTTTTTGGCTTTAGTGTCCCTTTAAAGGAGACTGTTAGGATTGACGTGGGCCCCCACTAAATGTTGTGGAGGGAGGCCGCATGCAGTAGCAGAGGGAGCCACTTTTCGGAGAGAAAAACCGTGGGGAGCACGTACTGCCCGCGTTCCCACGGATGAACGTCGCTGCAGTAGTCTCTGAAGGGACAGTGGCATTGCTTTAGACGCTGCCGCAACGACTAAGTTCGCTGCTTTTCTTGGAGCTTGAAGGCAGCCAGAATCGAACACTGGTGCAGTGACCCACGGGAGGCTCCAGGAATCTGTGGATTGTCACTGTGTCGTGCGGTGTGTGTGTATGTGCGTTTGTGCCGCTTCTTTTGTGAGAAGAACTTCTCGGCCGCACAGACGAAGCGGGAGTGGCGCAGCAGTGCATAGGACCCTGAGACCTACTCCCAGCGTATGCGCAGGTGGACCTACGGTTCCGCGAGTGCGTCGTGAAAAAGATGGGACTGTGTGTACCGGGAACAGTGCATTTATTTGTGTTGTGATCGCTTTTAGTGAGCCTCTTCGCCGGACTGTACATTTCAACCGGTCTTGGAGAATCCGCTGCTGCAAACCGGGTCCCATCACCCTGTCTATCAGAGGTGCTGCCGAGGCGAGGCGTGACCTCCTCCCTTCGATGGAGGAAACGACACCAGAAGTGTGATTGGACGTTATTGTACATATCAGAGCATAAAATGCGAGCGCAAGCGCACTCAAGCGGCTTCCTTAACCGATCATAATGTCAATAAACATCTCTTTCTTCTTTAAAGTAATCGGTCTGGGAGAGCGCTCCGTATAAAGGCAACTAGCGCTTCCTTCGAGTCGGGATTTGGAAACCGTCGACCGGAAAGCGCAGAAACCCGGGAAGGCGGCACGGTCACGCCGAAAACCCAACAAGACAAAGGCATGAGTTGATGCTTTTGCCCGGGGAATAGTACTGTTGGCGCTAAAATGAGGTGCGCCCAGGTCAGATCAACTAAAACTCCTTGATAAAATGAGCGCATAAAATTTCTTACAGGTGTGGACAACCATCGCTCTGCATGTGGCCGAGCAAAAACAGTGCCACGAGTCAGCAGTGTACCACTCCTTTCGTAGCGAGAGCTACATTGGCCGTATTCTCGCCGTTTCGCTGTGGCCGGTGGCCACTCCGCGAGCTGAGCCTTCGCCTAGCAACTGTCACAGCTGGAGTGCCGCTCGCAGCGACATCTAACATGAAGTCAGAGAAGGAACCGGTAGAATCACCGCCCCTCAGTTGCCTACCTTAGCAGTTGCCAACGGTGAAGCATGCGCCTTCCGGCGTGTAGAAACCTGTCTGACCGTTGAAGCGTTGTACGTGTCACCAAGTAACTCCATCTAGAAAACCATTGGAATAGTGGCAACCTGGGTCCCAAAGCGTGGAATTGTCGAGGAACTGTGTGTCGTGGCAGGACACTTTAACCGGACCCAGGACTCGCTTAACGTTCCACTTAAAGATCAATTCAACCTAGTTCTGGAAAGTGACCCTAACATGCAGACTACAGGATGGGGAACCACGATCACATGGTTTACCAGAGACAAACCTTGGCCTCAGAGTACTGTTTCGGAGCCATTTAGACGGCTGCTTGCTACTTCAACGATCATCGAGCCGTCTTTGTGGCATATGACCAACAAGATGAAGATTTTCAAAATACATGCCTTACATTATATATAAAAATGTCTAATCTTTATTGCAACCATAACCCAATGAGAGGTAACATCCAAACACAAACACTCAGACGTACGAAGGTAAACGATAAAGATGTAACCGTACGTCCCGCTATGCACACCCAGGCTTAACTGAGTTGGGCATTGCCCAAATTTTTTTTCGCCTACCCCTCCTTTACGTGGCACAGGCCTGGTGCGCTGACGAATTTGCCTCAAGTTTAAGTAAAATACGACACTATTTAGGAGCATCACGTTCAACTTCTTCCTTATCGTGGCCTATGTACATTTTTTTTTTCGCGGCGGTGTCCCTCCATGATCCACGTGAATGTTTGTTTGCGGCAGTGCAAATGTACGAGCTAGGGGCCGCAACTCCTGAAATTTCTATGTGAATGGTAGTCTCGGAGGTATACTACGCTCAAGCAAACACGGACACAGAGTAGACAGACAAGCGCAGACAAATAACTGCAAATAGTAAGGCTCTGAGCATTTTTACAGCAGGAAAGTGTGGATGTTTCCGATACTCTCTCGCATTTGTCTTTCTTGTTTCTCTGACTGTTATCATGGTTTGGGTCCCATCATGCAATTACGCTAATATATGACAGGTCACCTACACGTGATACCTTTCATGTAACCACTTAGCCACAACTGTCGGCGAGTGCACAGCCTTTCCTAACAGCACACGCTATTTGAACAAATACGGCTTTAGATAAATGCAGGAAGCGCTAACAGTTTTATGAAAATTCTCCAACGACGCAAACCGAACAGCCCAACTATAGCACAAACCAGCATGCGTGCTACTAAAATGAGGAAGGGGGCGGGGTATTGTATTCAGGTGATCAAGACCTGCTAAAAAGAGTAATGAAGCAGAAAGATAAAATAATATGTGGATTGACCTACATACCTAAAACAGAGCACTCCTCTCATCTTATAGGAGTACGAATGATCAATAAAAGTTACTTGTGTGCTCGTGCGTAAGCTTGCCGCGGAGGTCTTTGACGGTCAAGTCTTGTTCTTCGATGGAGTATAAATAAACTATCGGACTAAACATAGGTACACCATGCTTCTATTTCCGTCCTATTAAATCGCTTTAAACATGGGCGTAGCATAGGTAAGGAGTAATCTGCAATGGCACTCATTGCAACAGAATCCAGACGACAAAAGAGGCAACGTGGTGTTCGATGGTTTTCTAACGCCAAGTGAAAGCCCTCTTCGGTGAAACCTTACTTGAGAACGGCCCTTGGTTGTTTGTTCAGACCCGATCAGGCAAAATGTCACAAAATCTGCTACCCCAACTCTCCTCGTCAGTCTGCCCCTCGCGCTTTCCTGCGCCTGCCTCGCGCGCCTTGAAGTGAAAACCACGGTTGGTATGATAAGTCGTCATAACGAACGGTCGTCTCGTGAAGTCGTGTTGAATTCGTAACCAGCGCCTGGGGTGTAAGATATGCTGCGATTTGCTTCCTTTTCCTAGCGGTCTCCTGCGTGAAGCCGAAATCCACACATGGAAACCGTAACCACGATCTAAGAACCAATTCGTTGACCGGCGGCAGTAAAGCGCGCGTTTTAGTTCAATGGAAGCCGCAGTGGCGGGATCTGAGGGGACAAAGCGGACATCGCTTTTGGGCGCAGTTCGGCCTGCGCGTTGCCGTCATGGGCTAGGTGACAGCCGTAAACCGTTTCTCAAGGGACCGTGGTGAGTCGCTCTCAGGGGGTAAGGAGATAACATTACGTGGTGTGGCCGCACTGGTGAAATTGATGCGTCGCCTTCGTCGAAGTATCGCAAGCGAAGAGAGAGGCAGGGCCGCCGACCCACAAGTCTCCTTTGTGCTGTCGGATCGCTTGTTCAAAAAGAAAACGACGCACAAAACGTCATTCCATTTCTCTCTGGGACTCAAACCATGATAACAGCCAAAGAAACAAGAAAGAAAAATGCGAGAGAGTATTGGAAACATCCACACTCCCCCGCTGTAAAAATCCTCAGAGCCTCACTATTCGCAGTTATTTGTCTGCGCTTGTCTGTCTACTCTGTGTCCGTGTTTGCTTGAGCGCAGTACACCTCGAGATTACCATTCACACAGAAATTTTATGAGTGGTGGCCACTAGCCCGTGCATTTGCACTGCCGCAAACATTCACGTACATGATGGAGGGACACCGCCGCGAAAAAACAAGTACATCCCGTGATGAGCTAAAAGTTGGATGTGATGCTCCTAAATGGTGTCGCATTTTCCTTAAACTTGAGGCAAATTCGTCAGCCACCCAGGCCTGTACCACCTAAAGGACGGGAAGGTGAAATAAAAGTTGCCTGAAGCCTAACTCAGTTAAGCCTGGGTGTGCATAGCGAGAGGTACGGTTAATCTTATTGTTCAGCTTGGTTCTCTTTACGGTTACATCTTTATCGTTTACCTTCGTACGTCTGAGTGTTTGCGTTTGGATGTTACCTCTCTTTGGGTTATGGTTACATTAAAGATTAGACATTTTTATATATAGTGTAAAGCATTTATTTTGAAAATCTTAATCTTGTTTATCATTTGCCACAAAGACGGCCAGATGATCGTTGAAGTAGGAAGCAGCCGTCTCAATGGCTCCGAAACAGTACTCTGAGGCCAAGGTTTGTCTCTGGTAAACCAGCTGATACGGGGTTCCCCGTGGTGTAGTCTGCATGTTAGGGTCACTTGCCAGCACCAGGTTGAATTGATCTTTAAGTGGAACGTTAAGCGAGTCCGGGGTCCGGTTAAAGTCTCCTGCCACGACACACAGTTACTCGACAATTCCACGCTTTGGGGCCCAGGTGGTCACTATTTCAATGGTTTTGTAGATGGAGTTACTTGGTGACACGCACAACGCTTCAACGGCCAGACCAGTTTCTACACGCCAGAAGGCACATGCTTCACCGTTGGCAACTGCTAAGATAGGCAACTGAGGGGCGGTGATTCTGCCGGTTCCTTCTCTGACGTCATGTCAGATGTCGCTGCGAGCGGCACTCCAGCTGTGGCAGTTGCTAGGCGAAGGCTGAGCTCGTGGAGTGGCCACCGGCCACAGCGAAACGGCGAGAATACGGCCAATGTATCTGTCGCTACGAAAGGAGTGAAACACTGCTGACTCGTGGCACTGTTTTTGCTCGGCCACGTGCAGAGCGATGGTCGTCCACACCTGTAAGAAACTCTATGCCTTCATTTTATCAAGAAGTGTTATTTGATCTGACCGGGACGCGCCTACATTTAGCGCCAAAGGTAATATTCCCCGGGCAAAAGCAGCAACACTCGGCAGGAGGACTCGGCTGACACTCGGCAGCAGGACTCTGCTCGCCACCCGAGGTGGCGAAGTTTGCTTCCCGCAGACGTTGAGCTGTCCGGACGTTTGGGGCGCGTCGTCCCCACGATCACCTGCTTCTGAGGACGTCTGGAAGCTTAGGCACTGTCGGGCCCTTCGTGCTCGAGTCCGCAACCCGACGACACGGACCCTGACACGAGCGTCTCTTCTCTCGAGCTCTCAGAGTCAGACTGCCCGCATTCTACTCTTCGTCATCCTCTTTCCCTTGGTTTCCTACCGTGTCATCGTTTAATTGGTCGTAATTGGCATTTTTCCATTCTCCGCGCGCACGTACCATGTCCCGCCGACGTCTTCCTTTTTCATGCGCCACACGTGTCCGTTACGCGGTGTCTCGCTCGCGTCACGCCACCGCGTTTGCAACACTGACGACACCAACACCACCACACAGCATCAAGTACACCATACATGCACTGGTCGCGCACTCACTCATCACAGAGGGACGCCTGCCATAGACTGGTGAGGGGTGCTACGATAAGGGCTTCAAAGGGGAGCTTGCAGTTTTTGCAGTGCAGCTACGGCGGCAGACACTCTCCTACAGTGTGTGACGAATTAGCTCTCCGAGTTATAGAAGAATACAGCGGGGGTCTGCGCATCCAGCAACATGCGTGCTTTTGCGGTGATGCGATATTCGCGGGCCGCGGCCATTGAGCTAGCGAACCAAGTGCAAAGCAAATTATGCTGAGGTTCCGTATGAAACATCCTCTCCTTCGTCACCCAGCCCCTCTTCCCCTCTTTTTCCTGTTTCTGGTGGTAGCGACACTCTACGTGCGTTATACATGCTCCAGTAGGGAGCACAGCATACAGTATAACAACAGTGAGATTTTCTTTTTGAGTAGTGCCCCCACATGGGTGGCCCAAATAGTTTCGTCTTTCAGGACGGTGCCACAAATAAAGGAAACTTCAACCTATTTTACGACTGGACAGCCCATCTTTATAGCGCCAAAAAACGAGCGAAACCTCAAATGCTAATTCATTTTCCTCAACTGATTTATACTCAAATGATAGTTTTGTTGTTTGTTGTTTTATGGGGTTTTACGTCCCAAAACCAGTTCTGATTATGAGAGACGCCGTAGTGGAGGGCTCCGGAAATTTCGACCACCTAGGGTTCTTTAACGTGCACTGACATCGCACAGCACACGGGCCTCAACATTTCGCCTCCATCGAAATGCAGCCGCCGCGGCCGGGATTCGATCCCGCGACCCCCGGATCAGCAGCCGAGTACCTTAGCCACTAGACCACCGTGGCGGGGCTCAAATGATAGTTTGTCTTGTGGCGATGGAGTTTCAGTGTGCCTAAGCTGAGCTGCATGGACCATATCTGAATTCTCTGATAATATTTGAATAACCCTTTTCTATTGCTCACATGAAGTCATGTGACGCCTTATTAAGCGTCTGCAAGCCAGGCAATTAATTTCAGATCATTTAATTTATTCAATTTAATATTGCGCTTGATAAACATAACAGCCAAAGCAACTATATTCGCCGATACTATCGATCCATTAATCAATAAATCAGTCAATAAATCAACAGTTTATTGAACAATGTGAAAAAAGCGCATGCAAACCTCTTTCCACCAACACTTTTATCAGCTACTATCTCGTCACATAGAACAACACGAACAGAGGAAGGCATACTTGCAATTAAGACTGTAAATGAGTTACCTGAAAAAAAAAGAAGAAAAAGACAGCGCGAGAGAACGGGAAAAGACGAAAACACGTACAATGCACAGGTGCTTCAAATACGCAACACCAACCCACCAACATCAACTTTCTGCTCCGTCATAGATGAGTTAAGAGGCTTGATTTTGAGGAAGGAAGTGTTTATATGCAAGAAGATTTATCGCAACTCTTACTTCAATTTTAAGTTAAAGATACGAAAGCCTCCTGCAATTATTCTCCATACACATTGTTACAATTGGGAGATACACTACTGCTAGTTGCCTGCTTGGTGCGAAGACTTGGTGACGAAAATACGGGATATGTTGTGCTCCAAGCGACGTACCTACAGTTTTGCGCACTTTCAAGTACTCATTAAAGCCACAATGAGTGCTTTTCAAGTAAAGTCCTGTTCAGTGAGTGTAATCCACGTCGAACTCATTAAACTGGATATTTTTACGTGTTTCACATATGGAAATATACTGGTCTTTGACTTAGTTCCTGCAACCGCAGGAAGAGCGTCGATTAAGTTCTGTACAGTAACTCCGATACTCCCAGAAGTGCAATAACTCCCATACGTTTGAAATACGAAAAAAAAAGTACAAAGCTTACTGTAAGCCACAGGAAAAGCATTTCCGGGCGAAGGTAAGAGCGAAAGAACTAAAGAACAGTACTTTCGCAAACGCTGTTCTTTTCCGATTTTAACGTGGCTAAGTCGACGCCTAAGCATGTCAGACTGGCAACTAAATGTAGCAAGCAATCATTCATGGTTAAATATATTACACGTTCCCTTTTTTTACATGAGCATAAAATATTGCGTACTTTGTTTTACCGGTGTTTACCTTAATCGGTTTTGCAAAAACGAATGAGATACGGGTAGTAGTTGATAATCAAATCTAACCTATTATTCCGAGTTATCTGCAATTTTATGATGCTCTATAAAGTGTGTACATTTTTTAACGTCGGAAGTGGAAGGCTTATGGCAAACTTCATTAATACAGGGACAAAAATATTCGGCTTGATGCAGATAGTTATGACAATCTGTATTCTACTCTAGTAAGTCACAAACACATTATCGATCACAACTCGCATTCCGCGTGACTCAAAATAAGTGTGGAATCAAACTGGTGCGAGTTTCCAAGAACAGTGTATCGTTTTTAATTTATTTATGCAGAAGTGCGAAGTGGAAACCTTTTCAATATCAAGATATATTTTACAACATTTCTTGCTTATTAAGTGCGGCAGTAATTATTTGTGAAATGGTCTAGATGGTATTTGTGGATTTACTGGAGACAAAACCGTGTTGTTGGAGGCCCTCTTTATGTTGCAGAGGAGTGATTTTTGTGTGATGTCAAAAGCTTTTCAACAAAGGTGGCAATAATATTCAGGAGAGACAGGTCTGCAGCTGTTTAGAATTACAATAGCAGGTGAGTATGCACTCTTCGTGTATGTGTATCGAAATGTTGGTGAAAGAAGCACGTGTATAATGTAGTGAACAAGTCATTTTAGGATGAAGAATTCATAAATACGAAATATATACTAAAACGTCCTCCTGTTTACTAGTGTCGAAAGTTCGTGGTAGTCTTTATAAGGACAACACCAGGATCAATGCGTAGAGTTTAAAAAAAGTGGTTGTTATCACGGCGTTTTTAGCTCACCAACATCAGGTATGCTGCTCGCTGTTCCATGTTCCGCCTGCCGCCACAATTTCCTTCCCGTATATCATGCCCATACTTACATCCGTTGTTATGCTTTATTTTCAAGTTATCGTCAAGGTAGCGTGAGCAAATGAGGGATCTTTGTATCAGTGGCGAGGAAAGAAATGTGAATTTCTGCTAGCCTTATTACACGCCTTTTTTTGCCATCCAGGAAAATCTTGTCTGCGCGAGAGTATCGTTTTTCAGTGCTCCGTTCCACATGAAACTAAATGTAGCAGTTCAAATGCGTCACAGACCATAGACTGTGTGATTAGCAGCAGAAAAGAAGTGAGTTCGCTTGGCCACAGCCAATCTACGTATAGCGACTCACACGAGTCGCAGCATGTTGCCGCTCTCCGGTAGCAGTGTTAAGAAAAGCTAACCACTCCGTTAGATTCTTTATTGTGTTATTCTCACTTCTGCTCATGGTATGACACAAGAAGTTTGATGTGGAAAATATTTCCAACAACAATTATATATAAATAGGTACTATATGGGACTGGCCCGTATAAGATATATATATATATATATATATATATATATATATATATATATATATATCCAAAAGAAGTTCTTCCTGACTATCGGGATAAATATACTATCAGAAAGACACAGTGACAAACATAGGATTTATTCTGACGTTTCGGCTGGAGGTCAGCCTTTTTCAAAGATGAAGGTTTCTCATGGGCGCATGGTCTTATACACTTCACGAACATGCATAGTGGGGGGTGGAAAGGGGGAGCTCACAAAAAAATAAAATAAAAGAAGGGGCGAGGGGGGGATACAGATGTGTGTCCAGGAAGCAAAGGCCAGTCCATGATGACGTCTGCGTCCGCACGGCGCCTCCATAACAAAGAACGGGTGCTGAGTCCTGGTGCTACGACTCCAGCAGTGCAGCGCGGAACCGCTGAAGCCAAACGTCGTTCTTGTGTGGGGAGTACAGAGAGGAGGGGGGGGGGGAACGGGGGAAAGATAGGTTGCTCTGTGCGCGGTCGGTACCAGTATAGTTCAAAGGATCGCCCCCGCGCCGTGGTTCACGGAAAATGGAGGATAGATAAACGTAGCGCATCCGCGAACAACCTTGAATGGTTTGGTTCGTTAAGGGCATGTACACACAAACACACACAAAATAGAGAAACATAAGAAAAAGAATAAAGGAAAACACCACACAGAAAGAGTCGTTTAGTTTGAGGAGTCATGCTCCGTGGAACTCGTTCTCTAGAGAAAGTGCGCGATGTTCAGCCAAGGGGACACAATACATATCTGAACCTTGCGCGCGCGGCACGATCTGAGTGAAATATACCAGATAAAAATGAGAGAAAGACAACAAGAAACATGATGGGGAATTAAATGTCCAAAGATAATACATGAAAATAAATGAAATCAGAGCGAACAAGAAATTAACAATAGGAATAAAGTAAAATAAAACAGGTGGACATCGACAATCAGTTCCGCATCCCAACAGAAGACACTGCCCGAGTGAGCGCCGAGGGCACACAAGACATAATTGCACCTTGTGCGCGTGCAGTGTGAAATGAGCAAGACATGTCAGACAACAATAAGAGAAAGACAGCAATAAACGTGATGGGGAACCAAATATCGCGAGGTAACAAACGAAAATGAATGCAATGAGAAAGAATCGGGACACATACAAAAAAGAAAAAAATATTAACAATGCGTGCAGAATGAAATCGACCATCATTTCTGCATCTCAGCAGGAGCGCCATGAATGTGCACCAGAAAGAAAATAGAGAGAGAAAGCAAAAAAGAGAGGATATATAAGACTTCCGGGAGTTCATAGTGCACATAGATTTGCATGTGGAGCCCTGAAGAAACAACAACAACAATAATCATAAGAAGGAATAAAAAATATTAAAGACACTTAGTCGCTTGCGTCGTTAATTGGTTTAGTTGCCTGACAGGGCAAGCAAGATAGTCGTCCTGTACTTTCTTTGATGCCACGAGACGCAGTATTGAATTTCTGAATAAAATAAGATTCGCGAACCCCCCGGTCATAGTGCGTTTTGAAATCAGATTGGAGCACCAGAGCTGTGAATGTATGGAAGGGATGACTAAGATCATTTACGTGCTTGGATAGAGGAAGGTGGGGCAGGGTCTTTATGTGTGCCCTGTGGTTGTTTATTCTTATCCTGAATGGAGTCTCAGTTTGGCCAATGTATTGGGCGTTGCACACGGTGCATTCAAGAAGGTAGACAATATTTGAGCTGTCGCAGTCAAAATTTCCACTTATTTGGTAAAAGAATGGCGACGCAGTGCTGTTTACTGTGGACGTTCTATTCATCATCGGGCATAGCTTGCACCTGGGTTTGTTGCAGGGTCGCTGCCTGTGAATTTAGGAGTGTTCACCTTAGATGACGTTACAATGTCTCTGATATTTCGCGCCCGTCTGTAGACAACACGTGGAGGTTCAGGGAAGACGCTTTTCAACTTGTCGCTTTCGAGAAGGATGTTGTGGTGCTTTTTAAGGATACTGTTTATGTTAGGGGGTGAGGCTGAATACGTTAGAATGAGATTTGGAGTGGTGTTTACGGAATCAGATTTTGGTTTGCTTATTAAGTAGCGGCGTTCCTGCTTGCTAGATTTCTTGATGGCATCATTGATGACAGACGGCGGGTATTGTTGACGAGTGATGTCCTTGCTTAGTTGTTCACAGTTGGAGGCAAAATCCGCCGCATCAGAACATATCCGCTTGAACCGAAGGGACTGACTGTATGGTATGCCGAGCTTACAGTGCTTAACGCGGCTGCTTTTAAAATGGAGGTATTGGTGTCGGTCAGTTGGTTCTCTGTAGACTGATGTAACAAGCCTATTGTCCGATATTCTTACGGAAAGGTCGAGGAAGTTTATGGTCAATGCCGAATACGTGTGCGAGAAGGAAATGTTTTTGTGCGTGTTGTTGAAGGCGGTGATGAAATCTTTGAGTTTTTCTTCGCCGTGGCACCAAATGAGAAAAATATCGTCGATGAACCTTCGATAAAAAAAGGGGCGGAACGGGGCGCTACTTAAAAATTTAGATTCTAATGTGCCCATAAAGATATTGGCATAGTTGGGTCCTATTTTTGTTCCCATCGATGTGCCATTAGTTTGGACATAGTGCGTGTTGTTGAATTCGAAGTTGTTCATTTCTAGGACTAGTTTGAGAAGTATTCCGAGAGGTTCACCATCAACTGGACTATTTGGGAATGAATTTTCGTAGGCCTGAGTGACATATTTGATGCCGTCTGAGTGCGGAATACTTGCGTATAGAGAGGCGACGTCCAGAGTAACTAACAGACTGTCTTTTGGTATGACGAGATCCCTAATATCAGCTAGAAAATGAGTCGTGTCCTTGACGTAGGAGGGTAATGTTGGTGGAATGTCTTTGAATAGGTTATCGATGAAACTGGATATTGGTTCCGTTACTGTGCCAATACCGGAAATTATGGGTCGCCCTGGGTTGCCTGGTTTGTGTATTTTGGGTAGCATATAAAATCTTCCCGGCCGCGGACTTAAAGCTTGGAGTGACGCTGCAATTTTATCGGTAATCTTATTGTCTTTGACGAGAGTGATCAATATCTGTCGTACTTTGTTTCCGAAGCATGTTGTTGATCATTATCAGTTCGCTTATAGAATGAAGTGTCGCTTAGTTGCCTTTAAGCCTCTGCGATGTAGTCGCGTTTGTTCATTGTAACAATGGCGCCGCCTTTGTCTGCTCGCTTGATTATTATGTCCGAGCGTTGGCTTAAACCCCGTAGCGCTATTGCCTCATTATGTGAAAGGTATTGTTGGGGCGGAATTCGATTCCTGTATGCAGCGAGAATGTCGCGTTGTACAGCCTTAATATAAATATCCAAGAATTTGTCTCGTTGCGAAGGAGGAGTCCAATGTCGTTGTGATGCTGGCCAGGTGTCCTTGCTTGCGTCCTGTGTTTTTCCATGGTAGTATTCTGTTAACCTTAACGTGCGAGAAAAGTTCTCCAGATCTTTGAAAAGTTGAAACTCGTCTAATCTGCCGGTTGCCGGACGAAAACTCAAGCCTTTTGACAACACCTGACGCTCATCGTCTGTCAATGCGATGTCGGAAATATTTACTATAGTGGAAGCTTGGAGTTCTGTAGCTGTTTGGCCAGGGATATGTTTGTGCTTCCAATAAGACTGAAATTTAGGGGATTCAATTTCATCAAGAGGATGTGTTATTCCGTCCCTAAGTAGCTTTTTTGTTTTGTTAATATTATTTCGCGCCGTTTCTTTTCTACGAACTCTTCTAAAAGCCTCATTTCAGAGGCCGTCAAGTATCCCTGGGAAACAAATTTCCGTTCTTCGCCAATTAGGTGTTTAAGTTGGGAGCTATCGTT